>JASVEL010006097.1:0-69861 GCA_032618575.1 Nicotiana noctiflora | reverse complement strand
GCCGACCCTCGTCTCGTCTATCAGGACTATGTCATCAGCAAATAGCATACACCAAGGCACATCCCCTTGAATATGGCGCGTCAGTGCATCCATCACAAAGGCAAATAAGAAATGGCTAAGGGCTTCCATTTAATAAATACAGTGCTTATAATCAAGGTAGTGTTTCCTTGAAAAAAAATAATACGGTTGCTTTATCAATATTTTCATAATAGCTGATAATCTTCCTCTTTCAATTAGAATATCACAATTAAGAAATCACTTACAAACAACAAAATAAGGTACCCAGGATAGGGAAAAAACAGTGTGTGTAAAGGTTCAACATTCTCACAGTAAGAGGACAAATGCCAAAAGTATAAACACTGCATGAGATATTAGACCAAGCCCAAAGATTAGATTTGCTGAACTAGTATCTGGCGTAAAGCTTCCCTCTGGGTTGTTTGTGGTCAAAACTACAACTACCCAGTTATCATCGGAACCAATTCCAACACCACTAAACTTGGTATCATTGAGATATTTAGAGTACTGAGACTTCGTGTAGTTGGAAAGAACGAGGTCAGAGACAAGGTTGGGAATGCAAGCTGGCATTATCATTCCGTCCCGTGTGGTGGTGGCGTTCAAGTCGCATTTAGAAAGGAGTTTAGGATAGTCAGAGAACTGAGGTTCGGTGCCAGGTACAGTATTGGCACCTGTTGTATTTGTACATGGTTGGTCTTTAAACTGGTCAGCCATTTCATCGGCAAGGCATTTTGCTTTGTCATTCTCGCGTAGAGCTGTCAAATTTAAGGATGTCCTGTAGCTGTTAATACCTCGAAGAAGGTTGTCTTCCTCATCTGCACCAAAGTGTCAAAGATGAAACTCCAAAGTGCAGATAAAAAACTATACAAAAGATTAACAAGTAGGTTCGAAGGATGTATAAATTCTAACGGATATCTAAACTGCACTCATAATATGGCGTAGAAGTGAATTCACAAATTGATAAGATGTTCATAAAATGTTACAAAGCGGGACTCCGGCTTCCCAAGTCCGAGGGAGTTTGGAGTTGGCTTGCTTGAGATACAGGTTAGTAAAAGTGCATATTAGTCAAATGAATTTCTCAAATAAGTATGCCTTCCCTTTAGTGGAAAATAGTAGAAGATTGGTAAAAATGATCTACCGCGATCTAAGCATATGTTTAATAGATATAATGAGCACAACTGGCTTAAAACCATTCATCCCGGGGATTTCTCGGTTATCAAAAGAAAGAAAAAAGAACCTCCGATAAAAAAACTGACTAATGTATATATGGCCCGTATATCACTAAAGATCGAGAACCTACAGATCAGATCTCATCACTTATGAAGAAATTAAGCTACATCAGTTGAACCCAAAAGATTGTTTCTATTCTTCCTCTCAAACCGAGAGTCTTTCGAAACCAGCCTCCATACCTCCCGGGGTAGGGGTAAGCTCTGTGTACACATTACCCTCCCCAAACCCTACTTGTGGGATTCCACAGGGTTGTTGTTGTTGAACCCCAAAAGATTGTTCCCTTAATGGAGCAAATGCCATTTCAGTAGTGTACGTTTTGCAACTTCAAAAATAAGAAGTATTCCTCATTGAGAAGAAAATCACTTGCAGTGAAGATCAAACGTCAACAACAACAACAACAACAACAACCCAGTATAATCCTACTTAGTGGGGTTTGGGGAGGGTAGTGTGTACGCAGACCTTACCCCTACCCTGGGGTAGAGAGGCTGTTTCCAAATAGACCCCCGGCATCCTTCCCTCCAAGAACTTACCACCTTGCTCTTGGGGAGACTCGAACTCACAACCTCTCGGTTGGAAGTGGGGGTTGCTTACCATCAGAGCAACCTAAATAAGATTAGCTTTGAATTCAACTCTTAAAACATTTCCATTAATCAGAATACCTCTCCATATAACCAGGTTAAAAAATTCAGCAATTCCCACCTGTTTCTCACATTCCAATTCGGATATGCTAAAGAGGACAGGTCAGTCAGTTATAAACTATTTTTGATCAGTTTCATTTATAGCTCAAGTAAAGATCTTGATAATTACTAAAAAAAGGTGATAATTAAACAAGTCAAGAGGAAAATCTCCTCCTAACATACAACAACAACAACTACTAGTATATACCCACAAAGTGGAGTCTGAGAAGGGTGATACACAGGCCTTACCCCTACCCAAAGGGGCAGAGATGTTGTTTCCAATAGACCCTCTCACGAGAAAATCCCCTCCTAACGTAGGTCGAAAAATTTTAAGCTAAAAATCCTTGTAGTACACTAAAACATGCCAATGATCTGAAAAGAATAACTGATTTCCAGAACCACTTTAGAGAATGACAACATAAAAGCAGAGATCTGTCTCATTCATCAAGTTTGATTAGCAGATCTAACCATAAATTGTAATATACTCCACACATATATACTTCAATAACTTAATTCTAACGCTTGCTCAAAAAAAGCTCAAAACTTCTTAAATTTCCATATATAAATTGGTGTAGCAGAAACTTAAGTGCACAATCAGAACACAACAACTTTAGTACTACAACTAGCAAGTTAAATAAAGAATATCAAATTAAACTAAACAAACCCAATTTTTCAAATTACAAAATCTTGAAACAGCAATACAAATCCAGATCTTTAACCCAAATGAAACAATAGAGCTCAACTGAACAAGCTCAACACACAACAGAAAAAAAAATCCCATTTAGGAATCAAATCTTAAAATTGAAACAAATAAAGATATAATGAAGGACAAGCGATAATAAAAATTAGTAACTTTGACTCAAAATCAAGAATTCAGCTAAAAAAAAAAAGGGTGAAGAATATACCATCACATTTGATAATGGAGAAGAGAATGGAATGAACAAGAAGAAGAGAGATGAAAAGGTAACGTGGAAGAGACGCCATTTTTAATCTTACTGAATTGATGTTCCTACTTGATTGAGTTTGAGCTTATTGGTGATTTTATAAGAAAGGGAGAGGAAGTTTATATATGGGACAGAATAGTACACCGAATTGGAAAGCAGCATGCCGACGCACCACAGATACGGCGTCGTACTATTTGCTCTTATTTTCTTCCAACATGTTTTGTTTTAAAGAAAGTTGAAGAAAAAGAAAAAAAAAAGGAAAATGAAACCATATTAATGGTTTTGATGATGAAGTTATTTTTTGGTGCATGATTCCAAATTAAAATGAGAAGAATGGCTTCCTTCACTTACAATATAATATTTTTTACTTTTAACTATATATATATATATATATATATATATATATATATATATATTGCACAGAATTTCATAAAAATATCCTTCAATTTGCTAATATTATTATTAATATTTAATATACTTTCTCTATAAAATATTTTTTGTAGAAAATAACTTCCTTCATACCAAATGCACCATTAACTAATAAACATTACTAAACAGACTTGTTATCCGTGTTAACTTTAACAAACTTGTGGATATCTAAACAGACTAGTCCAGAATTTGAAGATTTAAGTATACATTTTATGTTGACCCACTGTTTATAAATGATACAACCATATTTCATACATGGATCCAGAAAGAAAATGATAGGAAAGAGTTTAATAGATTGTATTTAAAGGTGCAAGTTCGGTTGACAAGAAAAAGACTAGATACCCATAGGAATTGAGACTTGAGGGGGGGGGGGAGGAGGGAGGGTTTCCTTTTTATTTTTATTTTATTTTTAGGAGGGGGTGGTTTTAGTTCTCAAATATTAGGTGTAGAATGAACGTCATTACGTCCAAAAGGAAGTAGCTATGAGACTATGACTAGGATAAACTTCTAATAGACTTTAGTTTATCTTCTTTGGTTAATTTAACTAGGTTTGGTATAAATATCGTTTTTACCCGCTCCGACAAACCAAAAAGTGTATTTGGATTTCATTTTCGTTAGTTTTCCTTTTTTTTCTGAAAGACAATAGTACAAGAACATTTCTTTTGGGAAATCTAGGTCTAAGTGCAACACGTAGATATTTTCCGTTTTAATTTAGACGAGATAGTTTAACTCAATACAAAGTTTAAGAAAAAAGAAGAAGACTTTTGAAATTTGTGATCTTAAAAGTTTAAAGGGTAAAAGCTTTATGGGTCATGATATTTGTACAGGGGCGAAGCTATGTTGGCCATAGAGTGGTTAACTGACCACCATTCGCCGAAAAATTATACTACCTATAAGGTAAAATACTATTTACTATTAATTAAAAATAGATTTGAACACCCTTGTATAGCCAACTAGCAAAGATTTTAAACACCTTATTAAATACTTTGGCTTCACCACTGCATTTATATGATTATAAAAAAAATTTCATCAAAGATAAATTTGATATAAAATGTTTAAAGTTGAATTATTTTTAAATTTAATAATATATAATTTATTTTAGAACAAACTAAAAAGAAAAGTAATATTTGTGTGATTCTAAAACCGATAAAAAGAGATAGCAAACCTCTCGTAGGCCAACATTCGCCGCTTCTTTAACTCTACTTTTCTATAATGTATATTAGAAACCATTTATATTTATAGCATATAAAATGGTACAACGGTGGTACTCATTCACTTACTTACAATTCTAAATCATCTTCTTACCTTGCATCATTTTCAACAGAGGTAACAAGGCTTTATTACTAAAGTTTAATTACAAAGAGAGTTCAATTAATTGAGACAATTACTAAAGTAATTTCCATAAAGTTAAATAAATAATAAAAATATTTTGATTTGAAATCCTAGGCATATTAATTTGCAACTGTTGAGAGAATACTGACTTTTTTCGTGTTAACGGACAACAAGACTTCGTGGCGCTTATTTTGGGAAAGTGACAATTTCCAGATCGATTGAAATGTACTTGTTAGGCGTGTTTTGTTTGTACATGTGTAATTTAAAATAGATATTTTTATTCGAAAAATCTTCCTTTGTTTGGAACTTGGGATAAAAATGTTAACTTAAAGGATTGTAAATATCCACATAAGCGAATGTCCTTTTTAAAAAGACAAATTACTTAAGGGTCACCAAATTTATTCACTGACTTCGTTGATTTGTTTTAGTTTGGTTTATAGATTTAAAAATCCGACATTATTAATTTGATTTGGTAATTAAAAAATTCAAGTCAATTCGACTTATGTATACTCCTAGAGTAAATAATGTTTTTTCATTTATTTTCAATTTATTCCTATATTTACCCAATAATTCCATATGACATTATAAGAAGGTCTGCACTTGATGGTGTCATTTGAATTTTCAATCACATTTGATTCTCTTTTAACGAAAATTGGAATGAGATAAAAGTATTATCCTATTATTTAGGCAGATGAGATATTTCAATGTTGTTTATTTTAAGAAAGTGTTGAAATATATTTTGAATTTCTTTTTGAAGTTTTTCAAAGAAATTCTCAACCAAACGCCATTAGAGAAGAATTTCAGTTTTGTAAATATTGAAAAACACTGCAGTATTTTTTTTGGTTTAAAATGAAGTTCTGAATTTTTTCAATCAATAAAATTCCACAAACTTTTTCACTAGTATTTGAAACAAAAAACCACCTACTAATTATTCTAGGGAATATATCATACAAATAGGAAGGGGATAATTTCACATAAATATAACTCACACATTTGACTTGCAATATAATAGCCTAGTCATACTTTACAAATCTGTAGCCTAAAAATAATCGGCTAATATTTGAAAAAATAGTATTTTCTAGCTTTTTTATTCGGCAATGGAGTTTAATCGGGATAATTATAGGGATTTAGATGAAGTTATGAGATTTTAATTCTTCCGTCGTATAATTTTTGTATTTCTCCCCCAATTTGTCTTTATTGTTGCAAGTTGTCCCCCAATTTTTCGTTGATTTTACTTATATGGTAAAATTTAGAAACAACTGTTGTAAGTTCGTGATTTGGCGGAGAATTAACAATGAAAGTAGATTTATACATGAATTATTCCAGAAAAATGAAGAAAACATGAAAAAAAAAATTTGATTATACATATGCAGTACTTGTATAATGATGTATAATTATGTATAAACTTATATATGGAATGTATAATAATGTATATCAAAAGAATAAGAGAAAGAGAAGAAGAAGATAATTGATGTTATGAACATATATACATATTTTTATATAATTATATATATTTATACACAATTTTACACATTTATACACACTTATACAATAATGTATAAGTGTGTATAAATAGTGGTTATACAATATTTTTACCAAAACACACCTTATATTCAGTATTACACCTCTATTTTTGTATTAAAATATCAAAAGAGAGTTTTTCAGCAGAAGTTAGATCTGAAAATTAAAGAGGAGAGAAGATGGAGATGGAATTGTTTTATAAAAGAAGATAAAACTGGAACATAATCTGAAGAACTTGAAAATTATCTGAATACAACACAAGGCCTCTTTTTCATTCTCTGATGACTTCACTAACTTCATCGTCGTCTTTTACCTTGAAAATTGAAGGAAAAAAATGAAGGATGTCTGCAACTCTTCAACCTCTTTCCAGCAATTTGAGAAGAAACAAAAAATTATTAATGAAGATAAATGCATTTTGTCTTAAAAAATTCACTTCTTGAGGAGATGTTTGTTACTTTAATGTAAAATGTTGTCATGTTAGGTTGAGGGAAAGTTTTATAGAGCTGTGGTTAGACCTGCCATGCTGTATGGGACGGAGTGTTGGCCGGTGAAGAAATCTCATGTTGAGAGGATGAAGGTTGCGGAGATGAGGATGCTTAGGTGGATGTGCGGGCTCACCAGATTAGATAGGATTAGGAACGAAGTTATTCGGGAGAAGGTAGGAGTGGCCCCAATGGATGAGAAGATGCGAGAGGCGAGGCTTCGGTGGTTCGGGCATGTGCGGAGGAGAAGCCCCGATGTCCCGGTGAGGAGTTGTGAGCGGCTAGCGGTGGTCGGTGTGAGGCGAGGCAGAGGAAGGCCTAAGAGATACTAGGGAGAGATAATTAGGCAAGACATGGCCAGGATGCGGATTTCCGAGGACATGACCCTTAATACGAAAGTCTGGAGGTCTAGTATGAGGGGTTGTAGGATAGGAGCTTCTAGATTTTTCGTACTCCTTTCCCGGGGTGGGTGAGGCGTGTTAGGGCCACCCATAGAGGATTAGTTTGCGTTCTCGTATGGTAGTCATTTCTGGTAGTTACTGTTTTAATATTATTGCATGCCGGTTTATTTATGGTACATATGTCTCTTATGTTTAGTTAATTATTTATGCGATGTATTAACTAATGTTGTTTTTGTTTTTATTTTTGTTTGCCTTTCTTTTCCCTGCGCCGAGGGTCGATTGGAAACAGCATATCTGCTCTCTCGGGTAGAGGTAAGGCCTGTCTACATATTACCCTCCCCAGACCCCACTTTGTGGGAATATACTGGGTTGTTGTTGTTGTTGTTGGTGCTGTCATGTTACGTTGAATGAGAGAATGACTCGTGCAGTTGAAAGAGGAAGAAACATTTGGATATAGGTTTTGGTGAAAAGTTGAAGAAAGAAAAAAGAAGGATAATGGAAGCTATTGCTAGGTTAACTGATGAAAATGGATTATGATTATCTGCAAAATGGGCTATGTCAGGTAAAGTTCTAAAATATGGACTATTTTTTGTTCTGAAAATGAGCCGAGTGACATAGGATGTAATTAAGTCAGGAAGAAACCAAAAAAGGCAACCTGGTAACCATTTTCTGGGCTCTACTACACTCAAAAAAAAAAAAATTAAAAAAAAAAGAGAAAAAAGAAAAAGAATAAAAAGAGAAGCCTTAGTTCTGTAATCTATACGAAGAAACCAATAGAATATTCGCATACCGTAGTAGTTAGCAATTGCAAAATATTGGTAAAGGACTTTTCTGCAAAATAAGAAAAGAAGAAAAATCACGGAGATTTTTCTCTTTGTGAAAGTTCACAGGAGACAAAAGAAAATTGGTGGATACAATTGAATTTGGATAATGTGGCTCAGTCCACAAATAGAATACATCCATTTAAGCATACTCTTTAGGCAGGCCTTTAACTGCTTCCTCGCCTTTTCATCAACATAAAATCGAAGACATTTAGTTTACACTACAAACTACAAATATATACAGCTTATTGCACTTTGTTTTTCTTCTCAGTTTGCATAGAAAAATGGCGGTTGCTGCCGACAGCCGATTCGCCTTATCAGCAGCAGGCCAACTTCATAGCACAACTGCAGCATTGACAGGGAGAAACTTAAGGGTAGTGAAGTTCTGCAATGGAGAGTTGATGGGAAAGAAGCTCAAATTTACAAAATTTCAGTTAAGGAGCAATATAGTGAAGCCTAATATCTGCATGTCACTTACAGCTGATGTTGCAGGTGAGGCTAAGGTGAGTGGTTCTACATTTTCTCACATGGCTCAAACTTGCCATGTGTTTCTTTGCTTTCTTTACAATTGAATTGAATGAGCATGGGACTACTTAATAAAGAGATGGGCCATTTCTCAACCTAAAATGTGATCTCAAATGATAGATACGTCATGAATTAATTTTACTTCCTAAGTTCCGTCAATGAAGTTGACATAATCATGAGATAGGCTAAATGAGCAAAAATGGCACTAAATTTGAGCGGAAGACATCATGCTAAACAACTTAAACTAATCAGATGTAAATATGTGATCGCACTACCCTCAACTTGAAATACAACATTTATGATAGTTTCAAACCTATCATCGTTATCTAGTAGTGTGTGTGTTAGTCTTTAATATAAAATAACTTAATTCATCTCTGACTATACTAACTTTAGAACAATGCCTAGTTTGACCAAATGTGGAATGTGGACAGTTAAAGGATCTTGAACCGGAGAAGGCTGATACAAGGACAGTAGTAGCAATCATTCTAGGAGGGGGAGCTGGCACTCGTCTTTTCCCCCTCACCAAGCGCCGTGCTAAGCCTGCTGTAAGTTTTCTTCAGATTATCGAAGAAAATATTACTGAATCTTTCTAGAGCTATCCGCATCTCACCATTGAGTCACTATTAATTCGTTTCAGGTTCCAATCGGAGGAGCATACAGGCTAATTGATGTACCAATGAGCAACTGTATCAACAGTGGCATCAACAAAGTTTACATTCTCACCCAATTCAACTCTGCCTCGCTTAACAGGCATATTTCTCGGGCATACAACTTTGGCAATGGTGTCACATTCGGAGATGGCTATGTCGAGGTAAACACTAATGTTTATTTTCCAGTATAGTTTCAGGTTTTGATGATATTGGCAACATCATGACTGATAAGTTGTAACACAGGTCTTAGCGGCAACTCAAACACCAGGTGAAGCAGGGAAAAGATGGTTCCTAGGTACTGCAGATGCTGTTAGGCAATTCCACTGGCTTTTTGAGGTACTCACTCTCCTTTGTTTCTGATCTCCTGGTCACATTGCATTGCAATTTCCGGAGTTCATCCCAATAGTGAAAATAACTCCAGATTCCCGTACTGCAACAGTTTTGTCTTCCTCATATATCATACTCCATATCATATTGCATTAGCATGCCTTCCTCCCATGTTTTTCTTCAATATGTAACAACTGATCTGAAGAGGTATCGAAATGCATATATTCATATGTTATATCAGGAGATTTCAGTTGTAGATGACCACAACTCAACCTTAGACCAAACAAGGTCCAGCAGTAACTTACACAACGGAAAAAATTACATATGCCAGACCAAGTTAACTGAGCTGTGTCAGTTTACTTCCAGGAAAACTTAATCACATGCAAAGAATACAGAACTTAAAAGCATGTAAATACAAGCAATATGTTCTCCACGCTCAGCTATGACCATCACCACAATTATCTCATCATATGGCTTAAATGTAGACATCAGTTAATGAAATTCACATTGATTTTCATAACTGAAGGATCAAAGAAGTAAGGACATAGAAGATGTGCTCATTCTCTCTGGAGATCACTTGTATAGAATGGACTACATGGACTTTGTTCAGGTAAGGCTATAGACTAATATATACCTTGCTTGATATCATTTTTTTGGGAAGATTGTCTATTACTCAAAAGTGAAAAAATCCATCCACTTCTTGACAGAGTCATAGGAAAAGTGGTGCAGACATTACCATATCAAGCTTGCCAATAGACGACAGGTAGTTTAAGAGGGATAATCAAAATTCCTAGATAGGCTATTCTTCCTCTCAACAATGGCATGCTATGTCAAGTATCGCTTTGATAATCACTACAAAACATAATGTCTTCTACTAAATCACTTGTATGTTTTCATGATAGACGTGCTTCAGATTTTGGCTTGATGAAAATTGATGACACAGGACGGGTCCTATCCTTCAGCGAAAAGCCAAAAGGAGATGACTTGAAGGCGATGGTAATTCTCGAAAATTTGACAGTCTCAGAGCTTAATCTACTTCAAAATTTTAAAGTTGCTGCAATCAATTGACAACAAGTACTTCAGGCAGTAGACACATCTGTTCTGGGATTATCCCCAGAAGAGGCTAAAAAGAAACCTTACATTGCTTCAATGGGAGTTTATGTCTTCAAGAAGGAGATTCTCCTAAATCTCTTACGGTATGTAATGAGCTTCTTCTTCTATAGTACCTTATTTTAGAGGGTGTCATGGTCAACATGCTAGTGATAGAAATTTTGGAGAAAGAGGGCCAGAAAAAACAAGAAACCATACTCATCCAGCTAATATGGGTAGCTATGTTCAAAAGAAGCAAATTGTGGTGGCTATTATAAAACAGAAAGAGGCCATTTAAAATCTTATATCAACGTTGAGTTTCTTCATGCTTCGTCTACAGTAGCATGCTGAAGATATCAGGTAAAAGAAGATCATTAACTGCTTACTCTTTTTCTTCTTTTAGATGGCGTTTTCCGACAGCAAATGACTTTGGTTCAGAGATTATTCCTGCCTCTGCCAAAGAATTCTGTGTCAAGGTTTGTACCACTTCATTTCTGGTTGGCATTTACACAAGACCTTGATCTGTTTGTTCAAAAAATTTACTACTACATCCAATCTTCTTGTTTCCATCACAAGGCAAGATATTCAATGTTGTTTCAATCACTATTCTGGTTATGATCTCCTAAACAGCTTAATTTCAACCTCTATGGTGACTAAAGCATTCTTCACCTGATTTTGCAGGCTTACTTATTCAATGATTACTGGGAAGATATTGGTACAATCAGATCCTTTTTTGAAGCAAACCTTGCACTCACTGAACATGTAAGAATCAGAGAACTATATGTTTTTAGCCTTTAAATGGTCTTGTTTCTTCAAACAATCTGAGTAGGATAAAAGCTAGCTATTGGACACCTGTCAATCTCATTTGACAATCTTAAACATGATTGTTTACAGTAAATAATATGGCATATGGCCAACTAATGTTTTTCCTTTTCATTTCAGCCACCAAGTTTTAGTTTTTACGATGCAACAAAGCCTATTTACACATCAAGGAGAAACTTACCACCGTCAGCGATTGATAACAGCAAGGTTTAATACAAGGACATAGTACTTCAATCTTAAGCAGATTCATCTTTAAATATTCTTCCACTAATCAAGTATAAATGTTGTCAGATTGTTGATTCAATTGTCTCACATGGTAGTTTCTTGAACAATTGCTTCGTGGAGCACAGTGTTGTCGGAATCCGATCCCGTATAGGCTCCAATGTTCACTTGAAGGTTAGTCTAGTAAAACTGCACACTATGCTGAATAAAATTCAGCACTACACTTTTGAAAAACAAAACTAAAATTGGTAACTAGATTCCACGTAGATTCAACAAATATACTGTTTCATATTGAAACAAGTAGCACATACGCATGCAAACACGTTTAGCAGTCGTGGGTTATTTGGAAAGAAATAAATAGGAGGGCATTTGAAGGGGGTGGACAACATTTTGTAAAATTGCAAAATAGTCTTTTGTTTCTTGTTTCTTTTTGGTGTACTCATGAGGTCCCAATTTGTATAGAGGACTAGGGCTCTCTTGTTGAGAACCAAATTTTGGTATAGGTTCTCTTCTTTTTGGCATACAGCTTGTATACGAGGTTTCCCCTAATTGTTAATAAAATTATTTACCTTATCAAACAAACAAAAAAATTTACTTCTCTGCTTTGATTTTGCAATTACTGCTAATTCCTCACACTTAGTTGGTGTAAAATCCATACAGGACACAGTGATGCTTGGTGCTGACTACTATGAAACTGATGCTGAGATTGCCTCACAACTAGCTGAAGGAAAAGTGCCTGTTGGAATAGGAGAAAATACAAGAATAAAGTAAAACACTAAGATGTTTCTCCTTTTGTGTCTATCAGGCTAGAAATTGGATGTGACTGTGATCCTAATTTCGTTTCTCACGTTGATATTTCAACTAATATGCAGAGAATGCATCATTGATAAGAATGCAAGAATTGGAAAGAACGTAGTTATTGCCAACTCAGAGGTATGATCCTCCCGTACTCCCACCAACAGCAAAGAGATTAAATGTTTATCCTGTTCTTACTGGGACTCATTTTTCTCTAATACATCAATTTGCAGGGCATACAAGAAGCAGACAGATCCTCAGAAGGATTTTACATTCGATCAGGCATAACAGTCGTATTGAAGAACTCAACAATTTCAGATGGATTAGTGATATGAATTGCAGCAATGATTTGTCCTCTTTTCTTTCATGTAGTGTTGACACAGAGAAAGTTGTGAAATTAAAATATGAGCAGAAGTAAAAATCTCACATTCTCAACTTGTTCACTTTCAGCAAGTAAAGGTTGAACTGCAGGCTGATGCTAAAAAAAAAGTTTTTATCCCATTCATGAATTTTGATCAAAAAATAAAATGCTTGATATAAAGTAAATGTTTTCATAAAACCGGCCCACGATGACACTAACAAAACACTGTAGAGTGTTGACAGTAATATTTTACACTAGTTGAGAACAAGCTTCTTCTAGTCAGAACTAAAGAAGGATAAAAAGTTTAGACTTACAGGTAAGACCACTTAAATGCATCAAAACACCTGTACAATGTTTCACTAGATAGCATCATTATTCAAATATTTCCTCTGTTTTCTCACCTGTTTACTGGATCCTTACCAACATTGCTCTGAAATTTTAGGTGGTAGTTAACAATTTGGGTAAAAGATATAGGAACTTAGAGTAACATTTTTGAAAGACCACTCGAAGATAACCATTCAATTATAACATTTTACCAATTGACCTTGCAAATGTCTTGCTTAAATTAATAAAACTACGCAGCTGTTTAGAAGTTATGAAAACCAAAGGGACTAATGTACTTTCTAATTGATGGTATCAGCTGTTAATTTATCTTGTCCTTCATTTTTAAATGAGCAAGACAGAGTCAAATGTGATTTTTGAGGCTAAGACTATGGAGAAGAACTCAAAATACAGTTAAAAGAATAGCTGTTCACAACGAAACATTAATTCGTTCTCGAATCTCTGTAACACAAACCGTTCTTCCACTGTTATAATGCTGGTAACAAAACATTTTTTATCTGAAAATGGTTTCCTACCAGTCCTGCCAGCTCGATGAAGATAATTTACCGCATCTTTTGGGATATCAAAATTGTATATATGTGTTGTCTCTGGTAGATCAACTCCTCTAGCTGCTATATCTGTTGCCACCAATAGATAACCTCCTCCTCCTCGAAGCTCCTGTATCTCAGCAACATATAAACCATGTACTAAAATATGAATTACATTATATACAGAAAGACGAATATTAAAGTTCCATTTCCTAGAGTCTAATAAATTGACCAAATATAAATAACATATCAGCACAACTTACAGATAAGGATGCCGCTCGTTTATTGAAATTCATATCTTCCTCTAGAAGAGAGACATCGGAAAAGCCTCCAGAAGATGACATTAAAAAATCTACCAAAAGAGTTATTGGTGGAGCGTTTCCTGCCTTTTTTGACTTCTCTGACTGCTCAAAAGTTGAACAATATTGTTCAAAGTATACAACTATTTAATAATTAAACTAAAATATCAAAAATTGCACAGATAAGTAATAGTTATTTTTGTATCTATGACCATAGTTCCTTTCCAATTCAAAACAGTAACTCCCATTCAGTTAGACATGTGATGCACCAACAGCTGATTTTACAATAATGCATGCAGTTGAAAGGAAACTAATAATATATATATATATATATATATATATATATATATATATATATATATATATGCATGCCCATAATGAAATTTTGAAGTTCTGTGTAGTTCCCCAAATAAAACCCCATTTAGAAAGACTAGTAAAGGAAGCATAAAAACAGTCTTTGTTAGCGGAAACGTAAAAGAAAGAACACAAGATTTAACGTGGTTCGGATCAAAATAATCCTACGTCCACAAGAGAACAATTGCCTTACTATTATTTACAAAGGAAGGGGAGATTTCCCAATTACACTTAAGAGAATTTCTCTCTTAACTCTCTACTCACAACAATATATTGTATTGTTTTTGGGATGGTTTCTACAAATGAAAGAGTGCATCTATTTATAGGGGTAAGGAACTCCTCTTGATGTCATGGGTGACATCAAAGGAGGAAGCTTCCTCCTAGCATTCATGCCAACTCTTTCCACCAACTCTTCCAATTGCATGCCATTGTTGACTAAATCTAAACCAACATTTTCAGCATGCCATTGTTGACTAAAACATAAACCAACATTTTCAATCTCCACCTTGGTTTGCGTTTTGAGTGTGCGTGTGAACAACTCTGGCCAAAACTTCTAAGCTTACTGGGCAATCCCGTTGTAAGAAACAAGAAGAATCAAACCATGGTTGAACATACCACTTCCACCTAACAACTGTTCTCTTCGGAGTTGCATCTAGTTGATGCACACCCCCGCCAAGTCTTTGCAGTGTGCAAACTTAGCGAGCGGGACTATCTTGGTCAACATATCTGCAGCATTATCGTCTGTGATAACCTTCACGACCTTGATAGTTCCCTCTTCAACAACATCTCGAAGGAAATGAAATCTGACATCAATGTGTTTAGTGCGCTCATGAAATCTTTGATTTTTCATTAGATGAATAGCACTCTGACTATCACATCTAAGAGTTGATTCCAGCTTGAACCAAACTCAATTCCGCCACTAAACCTTTTAACCAGATAGCTTCCTTCACCGCCTCCGCTGCTGCCATGTATTCTGCTTCTGTCGTAGACAAAGCGACAATCGACTGCAGAGTCGACTTCCAACTAACGGCACCGCCAACGAGGGTAAAGATGTATCCAGTTGTGGACCTTCTTCGGTCAAGATCTCTTGCATAGTCAGAATCCACATAACCAAGAATTGAAATACCTTCACCACTTTTTCAAAAAGTCAGACCAACACTAGAAGCTCCTTTGAGATATCTCAATATCCACTTGACAGCTTCCCAATGCCTCTTTCCTGGGCTGGACATGTATCTACTTACCACACTTACAGATTGAGCAATATCTGGACGTGTGCATACCATAGCATACATAATGCTACCAACTGCGCTGGCATAAGGAATCTTTGACATATGCTCCACCTCATCCTCGGACTGAGGCATTAGTAACTCTGAAAGTTTAAAATGAGGAGCTAATGGTGTACTTACAGGCTTGCACGTCTGCATATTGAATCTCTCGAGAATCCTTTCAATATACCTCTTCTGAGAAAGATGTACAACACCGTCTTCTCTTGAAATCTCCATACCAAGGATTTTCTTTGCAGCTCCTAAATCCTTCATGTCAAATTCCTTACTCAATAGTTTCTTCAAATCATTTATCTCTGTAATGTTGTTAGCAGCAATAAGCATATCATCAACATACAACAATAAATAAATCATTGAGTTACCGGACATCTTCTTGTGATACACACAGCTATCAAATGCACTCCTTGAGAATTCATGTGTAGTCATGAATGCATCAAACCTTTTGTACCACTGTCTAAGGGATTGCTTCAAACCATACAAAGACTTCTTTAGTTGGCATACATGATTTTCTTTTCCTTCAGGCTAGGAAACCTTCAGGCTGATCCATATAGATTGTCTCTTCTAGATCACCGTGTAAGAAAGCAGTTTTGACATCAAGTTGTTGAAGCTCCAAGTCAAATTGTGCAACCAATGCTAGTAGAACGCGAATTGAGCTATGCTTCACGACTGGAGAGAAAATTTCATTGTAGTCAATTCCCTCCTTCTGACTGAAACCTTTTGCAACCAATCTCGCCTTAAACCTAGCATCTTCCACTTCAGGAATTCCCTCTTTCTTTCTGTAGATCCACTTGCATCCAACTGTCCTCTTCCCCTTTTGTCTTTTCACTAAGACCCATGTCTGATTCTTGTGAAGTGACTCCATCTCTTCTGTCATGGCTAACCGCCATTGTGCAACATCCTTGCAAGAAGTTGCTTCAATATACGAGGAGGGCTCCAGATCCTTAATCTCTTCTTGTGCAGCTACGAACGCATATGCAATCAAGTTTGCTTGATTTATTAGGCGTTCCGGTTCTCGTGTCTGCCTCTTCTCCCTCCCCTTCGCAATTGTGTATGGTTCATTGACAACAAGTTCTTCAAGATCTACATCTTCCGACTCATCTTTAACCTGAGTCTCTTGATCCTTTTCCTTGGCAAGCTCCACCGGAGGCTCCACCTGCTTGTTCTTGTTTCCTGAAAACTCCACTGAAACTTTACGGGGATCAAGTATAGAGGATTCATCAAAGGTGACATCTCTACTAACTATAAATTTGAGTAAAGATAAACACCAAAGTTTGTACCCTTTTACTCCATCCACATACCCTACGAATATGGCCTTCTTAGCCCTTGGTTCAAGCTTTCCTTCATTAACGTGATAATAAGCTGGACACCCAAATACTCGTAAGTATGAATAGTTAGAGGGTTCACTTGACCATACCTCATTCGGAGTCTTAAAGTCAATCGCCGATGCTGGAGATCGATTGACAATATGAGCAACAGTGTGAACTGCTTCAGCCCAAAATACTTTGGACATTTTGGCTTGTATGAGCATACAACGAGCCTTTTCAAGAAGAGTTCTGTTCATTCTCTCGGCAACTCCATTCTGCTGTGGGGTATGCCTGACAGTCCTATGTCTTGAGATCCCATGAACCTTGCATAATTCATTAAACTCTTCATTGCAAAACTCCAAGCCATTGTCTGTGCGAAGATACTTGATTTTCCGCTCCATTTGATTTTCAACCAAAACCTTCCACTCTTTAAATGCTTCAAAAGCATCACTTTTTGCCTTCAAAAATACACCCAAACCTTTCGTGAGAAATCATCAATAAAAGTGAGAAGATACCTCTTTCCGCCCTTCGATGGAAGTTTAGAGGGACCCCATAAATCTGAATGGATGTAGTCTAGCACTCCTCTTGTCTTGTGTGTGCAAGTGCTGAAGCTGACTTTCTTCTGCTTCCCTAGAACACAGTGCTCACAGAAGTCAAGTGTGCTGATCTTCTCACCTTTTGTCAAAAGGTTACGATTGCTCAGCATCTCCAGTCCACGTGCGCTCATATGACCCAGTCTCATGTGCCATAATCTTGCCTTGTCATCATTAGATAACTGCACTGCAGATGCATTTGCAGAGCCAACAATGGTGCTTCCGGCCAATGTGTAAAGGCCGTTCTCCAGGCTTGCCTTTCAGCATGACTAAAGAACCTTTAGTCACCTTCATAGTTCTTGCTTCGCTCATGTACCTGTAGCCTTGTTCATCCAGAGTACCCAAGGAGATCAAATTCTTCTTCAGATCAGGAACATGACGGACTTGTGTAATAGTCCTCACGACTCCATCATGGCAACGAACTCGAACTGAGCCAATGCCAACTATTGCACAAGTTGCATTATTGCCCATTACTACAGTTCCTCCACTTTTCTCACAGCTGCTAAACCAGTCTTTTCGGAACGTCATATGCAGAGTACAAGCATAGTCTAACAACCATTTGTTTCCATAATTACTATTATTACACGATGTTGTTAGTACATAATCATTATCAAAATCATGTACCTATTCAACTGTAGATGCACTCGCTTTTTCTTTGGACTTTGACATTGGGCAATCTCGTTCGAAGTGCCCCTTCTTGCCACAACCCCAACACTCTGTATTCTTCTTGTTCACACGAGACTTTGATCTGTACTTTGATTTGCTCTTTCCCTGTTGGCTAGTCCGGCCTCTCACAAAGAGCCCACTTGCCTGGTCATCTCTGTCTCCTTCGATGTGTCTCCGCACATCACTAGAGTTAAGTGCTTGCCGCACTTGCTCAAGCTTGATAGGCTCCTTGCTATACATCATTGAATTCTCAATATCACGATATCCTGAAGTCAATGAAAATAGCAAAGCACATGCAAGCGTCTCCTCCTCCCTTTTAATTCCTGCAATCTGTAAGTCCATGACAAGTTTATTGAACGCATCTAAATGATCTTGTAACGAAGTACCCGACCCCATCTTAAATGTGTGAAGACGCCGTTGTAACAACATCCTTGTTGTCACTGATCGTTCTTGGTATAGCCCTTCTAGCTTTTCCCATAACTGTTTGGCCGTCTCTTCGGTACCCGTACTCACTTCACAAAGCACGTTAGGTGCAAGGGATAGTTGGATTGCACTCAATGCATCCCCTTCAATCTTCTCCATGTCGGGAGCTGATGTATCCTTAGGATACTTTCCGTCAATAGCATGGATTGAACCTTCCTCCGCAGTAACGCCATCATCTGGATCTTCCAGATGTTGAAGTTGTTGCGTCCATTGAATCTATCAATTTCAAACTTCATGGAACTCATCTTTGCTTGTTCTTCCTCCTTGGATCGTTATAGAATCCTGTCGCTCTGATACCAATTGTTAGCGGAAACGTAAAAGAAAGAACACAAGATTTAACGTGGTTCGGATCAAAATAATCCTACGTCCACAAGAGAACAATTGCCTTACTATTATTTACAAAGGAAGGGGAGATTTCCCAATTACACTTAAGAGAATTTCTCTCTTAACTCTCTACTCACAACAATATATTGTATTGTTTTTGGGATGGTTTCTACAAATGAAAGAGTGCATCTATTTATAGGGGTAAGGAACTCCTCTTGATGTCATTGGTGACATCAAACTACCTCCTCTTGATGTCATGGGTGACATCAAAGGAGGAAGCTTCCTCCTAGCATTCATGCCAACTCTTTCCACCAACTCTTCCAATTGCATGCCATTGTTGACTAAATCTAAACCAACATTTTCAGCATGCCATTGTTGACTAAAACATAAACCAACATTTTCAGTCTTCTTGAAAGACCAAACGTAACCCAGCAAAGTGAAAACTTTTTCCAGCTTCTGGTGCAGAGGGATGAGAATACTCATTGATATTCTCTACAAGATCATTCCAGATAATAATCTGGAAACTCATCCAACCTCTAATTCCAGAGTAATTCTTGTGTGTGATTTCATAGACTATGAACAAAGAGGGGTCTCAATACTTGAAAGTGATCAACATCAAAATTGAATATTGATCACACTATTCAAAGAATTATGGTTCGCTGTCATTTAACTAGTAACTACACACAAAGACAATCTACTATATCGAGACTCCACAGGGTTAAAGACACTAACTTGCTCGCTGACAAAAATTATGGCAGATTCAGGTGAATCCACCTGCAGTAAGGAGAGCAACACTTGATTCTTTTCTCTTTTGGTGCATACCTGCACGTGAAAAGTCGGAAATAGTTACATAGAAATAGAAATAAACAAGGGACAAAGTAAGATCCAGCAACGTGAAAGATAATCATCTAATTTCTGACGATCAAGTTTTTTAGCATGCATGTTCCACTGGCCCCACACAACTTAACAAAAGATTGCTGGTTTAATTTTATTTTTTTTTGTTCGTGTGTGTGGGGGGGGGGGCGTCTGATAATCTTCGGCTACCGTAAACCTGTGAAAGTGACAATATACAATCTACGTAAATGGAATTTGTAAGAGAGGTAATTTGCAAGAAAAAAAAGGTTAAAGAGAGCTGTATAAGTTTATGTTAGTCTCACCACAAATCTATGATCGAGGCACGAGGGCATCGGCTCTACTGAATTCACATGGACATGAACTACGTCAGCCTGTCATTATAATTCAGATAAGTACATCTTTTATCTGATTATCATCAGGTAATTACAAGTCACAATAAGAAATCATAATGAATACTTATGCCAGCTCACTTTGGTCCATTTTTGCTGTACACAGTCATACAAGAATCTCCTGTGCTGAGGAATTGAAGCACTAGCAAATATAGTTTGACGGTTCTTGCTGGATGAGTAGGACGTCAATAGCCTTTTAAGAGAGCTGATCTCTTTTGAAGAATTGAACATGAAATCAACCTAAAATTATGTAATAATGAACATTCTTTCTATTTTTCGAATTGAATTGAAGTTGAGCAAAATAATTGCAAAATACAAGTAAGCAGAAGATTCAACTGTTAGAGACTTAAGTATGGTTAAATTAGATAGCTTGTTCATGATATAGAAGCATTTCAGAAATATTGTTACCGTGCACTTTTCCAGAGAAGAGTTTATTCTGACAGCTCTTATTAAAAGAAGCAGAAAAGAAAAAGTTATAATGGCACTGGCAGCATGTTTTTAAATTGCTCAGCAGCATCATGCTGATATCATTGAGCTCACTCTTGATTGGATCCCATTCTAGTAAAGTTCAACACAGACAGAAAGAAATATATATGATAGAAAATGCATCTTGATTACCTCATCGACAACAAGTACTTGGCAGGAATCTAGCTTTAAAATATGTTTCTCAAGCATTTGACACAAACTTCCCATAGTTGCAACCACAATAGTGGGTGGCTCAGCCTGTAACAGTACAAGCATCTCAGAATCAACACCAACACGTAAAAAAATATGCTGAAGCTTCCTCTTAATTTCTTGGAAAAAAGAGCAGTAGTAGTAAACAAAAACAGAGGTACTGGGAGAGAGGCAACAGAAGTTAGAACAAGTTCACAGAACATCCTGAAAAAGAAAATTGCAAAGGTGCAACAAAGTGAGTTTAAGATCCACAACAGTATCTTTAGAAAGATGATGTACACTACTGCAATACCACCTGTACCAAGAAATCCATAGACTGAGTCCAACCCAGTGTTTTGTGTCTGTTTGTGGATCTCGGTGTGTGCGTGCCCGTGTGAGAGAGTGAGAGAGAGAAAGAGGGAGAGAGAGGGGGGAGAGAGAGAGATTATGGATAGTTAATACATAGTTATTTATTGTTTACAAGGTGGTTTCTGTTGTGCTTGATTCAGTTGTAGACTAAGATTTGTTCATATGCGGTTCTGGACTAATCTTTCACTTTCAAGCAGTAGGGACATTTGAAAATTACACGTTTCATGATGTACCACAGTCAAGAGTGTAAACTTCAAGATGCAAGATAGAACAACAGCAATAAGCACCAAAAATAAGGAAATTTGGACAAAATGAAATAAAGATATCAAGGTTTACTAAAGAGGGAACCAGAGGAAGGAAAGACAAAATCTTTCTTCCTTTTTTTTTGGGAATGGTAACAGAGAACAAAAGACAAAATCCTAATTAAGAGTTCTGACATCAACATATTCAAGTGAGGGCTGGGGCAAGTAGATGAATGTCAAGATGATTTGACTCTAGGGATATATGAGTAATACAAGTTGAGAGCACTAGTTCAAGCTTTCCTCATTCAGTGATATGAAATCTACAAGGAACAATAATTTCTTTTGTACCTTTAACCAACTCTTGTGTCTGTTTAACATCCCCCCATCTAGAAGAGCCATAACAGTGCATGATTTCAGTCCTGATTCAAGTTCTGAAGGCTTTGCAGCGAGCGTCCGAGCTACCTTCGTAACCTAGCTAAAGCAGAGTTAACTTTCAGTGCATCCCTAGAGTTCCTTCTTTCTGCAAAGCTATAAGTAGAATGCAAAAAGGAATAACTCCACAAAATCTTACTTGCATGCCAAGCTCCCTAGTAGGCACCACAATCAATGCTTGTACTGCGGACCTTTGACTGTCAATGACTGACAGTATTTGTAGCAGGTATGCCAAGGTTTTTCCAGAACCTGTCTAGTGGGATAAATAGAAAGCAAAACGACTTCCAGAATTTCATTAACAGCATAGGAAGCCAGTTGGAAAACGGGACAAGAGGAAAAAAGGGAAAAATGATTAAAATGAGTAAACAAATTGGTCATTTATTGCTGAGATCTTGTAAATGAGTTTTCGTCGCCTTTACATTTCATCTTTTTAATTTCAACATTTTTTTACCAAAGTGAGCCGGGGAGCCGAGTGACGTGCCAGCGCTACTAATTGAGTGCCGGCACCTAGCTGTGCTGTCAGTAAGAAGGTAGCAACTTATACATTTTCCTACCAGAAAAATTAGACCTTTCAAATGCCCTTTTAAGGGTTTTTTCCCCTGAAAAACAATGATATGATGGATATCTTTAAATGATGAAATGGCAAGAAATATTAAGAAACCTTTCAGCCCTCTACGTCGGAGGTAAGGAGCCGGGCACAAAGAAACAAAAAGAATAGAAAAAAAGGAAATATGCTCAAATGATAAAAGTTTGTGACATCCACCCCCTAGGATCTGTAAGAATATTGCCAACTTACATGGTAAATTGGTACTAGAATAATCCAATCTATACATCTATATAATCATGATCTTAGCGGAGATGATTTGGCACCTCTCTTAGACTAGGATTCTTATTTATCTTTTACCTCTTTTTTTCATTTTGAGCAACTCCATTTTTTTTCTTTCCTTAGTTATATTCATTCTTCCCATTTTTCCAAAAACACTTAATACATCATAATAATTCAATGGATGTAGTTTCCTACAACTTGAGGATTCTTTATTCCAAAGCCAGTGGTGGAAAAACTTTGGCAATTTGGGCAGATGGAAAGTTAGTAATTCTTCCCAATGATTGGTACAAAGTGACCTATGTACAATTTCAAAGTCTGAATATTTGCCGGCATCTATATCTATGGATGCTTAAACTCTCCTGTCAGAGATGCAAGTGCATTCTGGAGAGATCTACACATATAACATCTAATGCTACAAGAAACAAAGAGATTTCTTTGAGATCTCCTGTATCATCTTGAACGAGGAGTCCTTAACCCCAGTCCCAAGCATTGATATCTCCGCTTTTGTGGTGGTTTTGCTGGAGGCATTGTCAGTCAAGCACCCATAAGCAGTGGCAATTGTAAAGGAGAAGATGTTTTTAAGCTATTTGAGAAAATAAACGTCATTTGGCAATCGATAACGCAGACGAGCTAAGGGAACAGATAGAAGTGCACTGTGAGAGAATTATTCATTTGATGGAGCAGTGACATTGGCAGATCTAGCTAGAGCATATGTGGAGGATGAGCCGTCATTAAGAGCAAATGCTGAAGAACTTGTGGAAAAGTTACCAATTCTAATCCATAACAAAACTTCAGATGTATGCTTAACAAAGTGGATACCCAGAGGAGGGAGATTCAACCCTTAAATCTTGCTAAGACTCGAGCTAACTTGCTCTTCACCTTCCCGTCCTCCATTGAATCCTCACAATCTCTTTTTATTTACGGAATGAAAGTGTATGTTTTCTGTTTTCTGTATACCCTTTTTGTCTGCGTCTAGTTTGACTATAGCAATTACTAATGATTATTATTAGACCGAAACATCCTCTCTTAAGCAATACGAATCAAGTTGAGAGTACCCAAATTTGGTTGGACAAGACAAAAGGGTTTAATATCATGAACTTAGTTGAAGTTATACATGTCAGTTTAGATTATTTTTGTGAGAAAAAGAAATTTTTAGTTTTTGCGGAAAAATCTACTTTTTAATATTTTGGAATTAAAAGATCATTTCGCAGATTTAATGAAATCTTTCACGACTGTGCGATGCACAGGTAATACACAAGTGGTATATATAAGATGATGTATGTATTGTTATAGTTCAGCAAATCAAGACTAATGTTCTCCCAACCTAGAGTAGCTGACCTTTCACTAAATAAGAGCTGCTACAAGCTTACAACAATAGAATAGCTTCAAAGAACATTGAAGTTAGAAAAATGAAACAGCACTCCTTACAGAAACCATAGTTGTGAATGTTTCAGAAGCAATGCATAAAACACATCTTAAACAAAAAGTCCTTCTCGCACAAAAATATCAAGAATCACGCAGTCCAGCTTCAATAAGTACAACACTGAAAGCAATATCCCATAAGTATACCTGAGCATGAAGCACACAGTCACGCCCCGAATAGAGGAAAGGCAATGCCTGTAGCTGCAGTTCTGTAGGTATCACATATCCAACCTCTTCCACCCTGCAATTTGTGCTCTGTATATCATTTCTCCTTAGATCCAACTCTTTAAATAATTCAAGTAATTCTCACTTTCTTTTTTTCCCAAAGACAATCTGATATTACAGCCACGGGTTGAATTAATGATAAAAATTTATTATTTCAATCATTTTCTAGTAAACTTTCTGTTGCCTTTATTACAAAACCCAAACTTCAATCACTCTATACTCAGAAACTTCAACCAGAATAAACTAATGGACGGAGATATTTAATAAATATTGTCTAAAGCTTTACAATTTAAAGATTACCTAAGAATTACTTTACAAGCTCAAAATATTAATAATTTCTTAAATCAAAATTTTGGTTCTTATGAAGTACCAATTACTCTAATATCCCCGGCGCCAATTAAAAACTACTCCTACTTTTAATTTGTATAAAAAAAATCACACTTTCTACATAAAAGCTCAATTTCGATATAAAAGCTCTGTAAGTATCAATTGAATCAATATTTGGAGAAAATTCTGTAACAAGCACTAGTCCTTCTAGAAAAATCGGGAATATCAAGCAATGTAACTCAACAAAGCGATGAGAAAAGAGTTGAGTGTTAAGGAACGACAGCTAACCGGCGAATCACGTGCTCGGGCACGTGACCATGACAGAGTTCCCGGAGCGTTGCCGTTGATGAATCCTTAGTTTCAGTTGTAGCTTCGATGTCGGAGGTGCTGGAGGAAGCTATCAATGGCTTTTGACGGAAGAGAAATTTCGGAGTCGGATAGGTATAGTTAGGTTTGAAATGGAGGGAGGTACGGTTCAACGATGAAGTCCATAAAAGAGTATGCAGCTGAGTTGCAGAGAAACACGCCATGGGGAAGTAGGAACTGGACACTCGAGAATAACGCAGAAGTAAAAACTGATGAAGATGATGAAACACAATTCGAAAAAAAGTACGACGTCGTTATAAAAATGGCGGAATACAAGTATCTTTTCTCTTTAAAAAAATGTCATATATGCTATGAAAATATTATGTTATGGACTAAACTTATAAGTTGGTCAAATTGACTTATAAATACTTTTTAGCTTATTTATATGTTTGATAAATTAAAAGTGCTTATAAGTTAAGTGCTCGTAAGTCAAAATAAGTCAAACGTCATAAGTTGGTCGACCCCATTTGTGGTAATACACTGGGTTGTTATTGTTGTTGTTGTTGTTGTTGTCATAAGTTGGTCTCCCCCAGCTTATCAAATTTCAGCTTATAAGCACTTTAGGTTTGACCAAAATATTTACTATTCTATCTTGAGAATACTTCTTTTTAAAACAAAACTATTTATATACCCAATTTTTAGCTGCTTATTATTAATTTCAGCACTTTTATCCAAACACGTAATTGCTTATTTTTTAAATCAGTTTCAGTACTTAAAAGTGCTTTTCAGCACTTATGCTTGTCAGCTACTCTAATAGCCTGTTTGGCCAAGCTTATTTTTGGCCAAAAGTGCTTCTTTTTTTTTTTTTTGCCAAACGTGCTTTTGGCCAAAAATTGAGCTGTTTGGCCAAGCTTTTGGAAGGAAAAAAGTACTTTTGAGGAGAAGCATGAGAAGTTTTGGAGAAGCACAAAAAAGTAGCTTCTCTCCAAAAGCACTTTTTTGAGAAGCACTTTTGAGAAAAATACACTTAGAAGCAGTTTTTTAAAGCTTGGCCAAACACTAATTGTTGCTCAGAAGTGCTTTTCAAACTAATTAATCAAACACATATTGCTTCTCACCAAAAGTACTTTTGAGAAAATCACTTTTGAAAAAAATACTTCTCAAAATAAGCTAATTTTTGCAGTTTGGCCAAACGGGCTATAAATCAGCTAAGCCAAACGGGCTCTTTATAGTCCATTATTGATAATCTTTCTTTTTCTTTTGGGATTTTTACTTACCTATACCATATATGAAATCTTATTACCTTAAATGTGCATAGTTTGTTAATTACCCGCCTGGTCCACGTTTTACCTATAAATTTTGTACCATTCGATTATTAGGCATTAAAAGGGCAGAATATTCCCTAAAACGGGCTAAAATTAAGGAGAAAATCTTGGTGTTAATTGATTCTACATCAAATTTTATTTTTAAAAAAGGAAAGGAGGTTTCTCATCTACGTATTTTTCTCTAGAACTACAATTCAAATTCTCGAGAAAAAAAAAAGAACGAACAATTCAAATTTTCGAGTTTCAACAACTCAAAGTTGAAAAAAACTGTTCTTCCATATATTTTCCACCATTAATAGCCATTAAAAAGCTTGAAAGCTTTGAATTCAAATTTGGATTTTCAAAAATTATTATTTGTTTGGATTGGGTGTTGTTGTAAATAATTAGGAATATGTTTAGGAGTTTATATCTCAATTTTGAGGGGTTTTGATGAAGATTAGACTTGGTTTTGACTAAATTTTATATTCAAACTCGAAATTGTAGATAAATTATAGTTAAATTGTAGAATTATAGATATATTGTAGAGAAATTATAGATTGGGAAGACTAAAACTTCTACAAATCTTCTAAAATTATGTCGAAAATGCCAATTATGCTACAATTGAAATGAGAATTTGGATATTAAAATTAAATGAATCTATTTTGTAGATAAAGTGTAGATTATTTGTATTCTGATTGTAGATGCATTATTTTCTGTTTTCACAAATCCAAAACGACTAAAGCTTCTTCTGCGAAAAAAAGTCTACAATTTATCTATAATTTTTCTAATTTGACAACAAAATATCTACAAATTCTGAAAATATATCTTCTTCTTCTTCTTCGACGAGTTTCAATCGACTGTGTTAACAAGTAACATTCAACCACTGCACAAAAAAAAAGGTGAAAGAATTTCGAACTCTCTGCCATTATTATTTTTAGTGGGAATTCAAGCGGTTCGATCAAAAAATTTAATATTTTCTTGTGAATCTAAAAATATGATATTCTTCGATGGTAGTGGGCAGTTGGGGATGATCAACGAGAGGAAGCATAAGAGCATTGTGAGTTTTGTGTGTGTTGTGAACAGTTGAGATGAAAGGAAAGAGAAAGTGGGAAGATATAGTCCTATAATTGTGCATAATATAAATGAACCCTTAATTATATCCCTAATTTGAATTATGGCAATTTGGTATGTTTAAATGTAATAAACGCAAACATTAAACATTGAGAGTAATAATGTTTCATATATGGTATAGGTAGGTAAAAATCCCTTTTTTTTTATATATATATACCGTGGTATCTGTAACTTAGATGGGAAGAAATCAACTACACATTTTCATATTTTGAAATAATTCGACTTTAAACATTTAATTTTACTCACTTTACTCTTAATGAAAAGTTTTTATAGTCACACAAATGTCACAGCCCTATAAATCTTTTGAGATAATTTTATCCATGGTCATTGAACTTTTGTGTTTGTTACCCAAAAGTCACTTTTCTTTTTTTTGTTACGTGAAAATCGTTCTACTTTGTGTTCATTACACAAAAGTCACTTTTCTTTCTTTTGTTACACAAAAATTATTTTACTTTGCTTTAGTTATCACAAAAGTCAAGTTTTTACTTGAAAAGTTTATTATGCTATTGATATTATATATACATTCATATTTATGTAATATCTTCTATATTATATAATATATAATATATTTTTAACTATGTATTTTATTTATAAATAAAATAACTTAATATTGTTTTATTAATTATTTTTATAATATATTCGTATATTTAATTTTTTCTAACTTTAGTTTTCAAGATATATTAGTAGCGTTATAAAATAATTTTTTTCAGCAATTCTTTTTTTGAATTTAATTGACCGACCAAAGTTGGTCGGTAATTTTTGACCAACTTGGGTCGGTAGGCCCTTCCGACCTTAAAATACCGACCACACATTAGTGGTCACGTTTTGGACGGTTATTGACAATTACCGACCAACTTTGAACGGTTTATTTGGACGATTTTTCTCGAATTTCTAGTAGTATAAAATAACCAATTGCCCAAGTAAGTCCCTAAGAAAATATCCCCAGCTAAATTTGTATGTAGAGTTACCTAAGAATTTTTCTTCAAATTAACATATGATTTTTCCTCATTTTCTTTGGTTGCCTACGAATTTTCTCATGGAAATGTACTTGCCGATTTATTTCTCTGCTAATATATATAAGTTATTGACAGATTTAATAGTGCTACTCATATATTTTTAAAATTAACGTTAAGAAAAAAATTAAATATACAAATATATTATAAAAATAATAATAAAATAAGATAAAATTATTTTATTTGTAAAAAATGCATAGTTAAAGATATATTATATCATATATAATGTTGAAGGTATTACATAAATATGAAGGTTTATATTATATCAAGAGCATAATAGACTTTTCAAGTAAAAATGTGACTTTTGTGATAACTAGAGCAAAGTAAAATGATTTTTTTGTGTAAAATAAAAAAAGAAAAAGTAATTTTTGTGTAATGAAAACAAAGTTGAATAATTTTTATGTAACAAACAAAAGGTGACTTTTGGATAACAAATACAAAAGTTTAATGATCATGGATAAAATTAACTCCAAATCTTTTACCCTTTAAGTTTTTAAGATTACTTATTTCAAAGTTTTTTTTTTCTTAAACTTTGTGTAAAGATAAATTATCTCATCTAAATTGAAATGAATGGAGTATAAGCTATGCCTCCGCTAGGAATTGAACCTAAGACATTACGGTTCTCACCCATTTTATTCACCACTAGGTCATACCCTTGGGTTATTATAGATAATCTTCCTAAAGAAACTTACCCATAATACTCAATTATAACCCTTGGGTGATTATATATAATCTTCGTAAAGAAGCTTATCCATTTAATACTCAATTACAGATAATTTTCCTGAAGAAGATTATCCATTTAGCATTCTATTAAGCTTATCTATAAGAAGCTCGCAAGTTGCAAGTAGTTGATGAAGACTAGTTGCAAGCAACTAAATGAAATGACTTGCAACAACTTCTTATTAAACAGGCAGGTTGCGAGCAGCTCCTGCAAACAATTTACAAGCAGTTCAAGAAAAGCCTCGCAACTGCTTCCTAGAAAGCTTGTACCTACTTTCTTTCTTCTATAAATAGAGGAGGCTTTTAGTTCATTATGTATATTAGTTTGAAATTGAGTAATATATCAATCTCTCTTTATACTTTTCTTTGGTTTATTTACTTTACAGTTTTTATTTTTGTCACCGACCCAAAACCTAACTGTGGTCGTGATGGCGTCTATCGTGATACAAGGCAAGCCTACTTCCCAAAATTTTATTACTAAACCGATTGTAAGAAATTAATAAAACATTCCAATATTTAAATTTCCATAAACTAAATCAACTCTAACTATAATATAAAAAATTATGAAAAATGGGCCCCAAACATCGGGGTGTCACTAAGTCACGAGCGTCTAACACTACGAACTAAGATATGAAACTGTCTAACTCTCAATACATCCTAAAAGAAGAAATAATATAAGGGGTAACAAGGTCCTGCGGACGCTAGCAGCTGTTTTGCAGCCTCCAACGATAACCAGCCTGAACTCAACGATTGTCGCGCTTTTAACTCGCTTGCATCTCCACATGAAGTGCAGGGTGTACTATGAGTACAACTGATTCAGTAGCAACAGAAATAACTAAGAAACTAAGCAGTAGTGACATGCGAAGTATAACAATGCAAATACAATTTAAAATACACAAAAATAAACAAGTAAATCCCATAACTCAATAAATGGTACAGAGAAATTAACCGGTAAAGCTTATACATGTCCAAAACGCTAACAAATAAATTGTACTTGAAGAAACAGTTATATGCCCTTCACATGAGTGTAGGTACGAATTTTTTGTCGCATTTAAAAGTATTTAAGGTTTAGGGTTTAGGATTTATTGACCACTAGGTCATACCATTGGGTGATTATAGATAATTTTCCTAAAGAAGCTTACCCATAATACTCAATTATAATCCTTGGGTGATCATATATAATCTTCGTAAAGAAGCTTATCCATTTAATACTCAATTATAGATAATTTTTCTGAAAAGATTATCCATTTAGCATTCTATTAAAGTTTATCTATAAGAAGCTCGCAAGTAGCAAGTAGTTGATGCAGACTAGTTGCAAGCAACTAAATGAAATGACTTGCAACAACTTCTTATTAAACAGGCAGGTTGCGAGCAGCTCCTGCAAACAGTTTACAAGTAGCTCAAGAAAAGTCTCGCAACTGCTTCCTAGAAAGATTGTACCTACTTTTTTTTTTCTATAAATAGAGGAGGCTTTAGTTCATTATGTACATTAGTTTGAAATTGAATAATATATCAATCTCTCTTTATACTTTTCTTTGGTATATTTACTTTGCAGTCTTTATTTTTGTCAGGACCCAAAATCTAACCATGATCGTGATGGCGTCTATCAAGATACAAGGCAAGCCTACTTCCCAAAATTTTACTACTAAACCGATTATAAGAAATTAATAAAATATTCCAATATTTAAATTTCCATAAACTAAATCAACTCTAACTATAATATAGAAAATTACGAAAAATGGGTCCCAAACATCGGGGTGTCACTAAGTCACGAGCGTCTAACACTACGAACTAAGATATGAAACTGTCTAACTCACAATACAGCCTAAAAGAAGAAATAATATAAGGGGTAACAAGGTCCTGCGGACGCTAGCAGCTGCTTTGCAGCCTCCAACGATAACCAGCCTGAACTCAACGATTGTCGCGCTTTAACTCGCCTGGATCTTCACATGAAGTGCATGGTGTACTATGAGTACATCTGACTCAGTAGCAACAGAAATAACTAAGGAACTAAGCAGTAGTGACATGCGAAGTATAACAATGCAAATACAATTTAAAATACACAAAAATAAACAAGTAAATCTCATAACTCAGTAAATGATACAGAGAAATTAACCGGTAAAGCTTATACATGTCCAAAACGCTAACAAATAAATTGTACTTGAAGAAATAGGTATATGCCCTTCACATGGGTGTAGGTACAAATTTTTTGTCGCATTTAAAAGTATTTAAGTTTTAGGGTTTAGGATTTATTGACCACTAGGTCATACCCTTGGGTGATTATAGATAATTTTCCTAAAGAAGCTTACCCATGATACTCAATTATAACCCTTGGGTGATTATATATAATCTTCGTAAAGAAGCTTAACCATTTAATACTCAATTATAGATAATTTTTCTGAAGAAGATTATCCATTTAGCATTCTATTAAAGTTTATCTATAAGAAACTCGCAAGTACCAAGTAGTTGATGCAGACTAGTTGCAAGCAACTAAATGAAATGACTTGCAACAACTTCTTATTAAATAGGCAGGTTGCGAGCAGCTCCTGCAAACAGTTTACAAGTAGCTCAAGAAAAGCCTCGCAAATCCTTCGTAGAAAGATTGTACCTACTTTCTTTTTTCTATAAATAGAGGAGGCTTTAGTTCATTATGAACATTAGTTTGAAATTGAATAATGTATCAATCTCTCTTTACACTTTTCTTTGGTTTATTTACTTTACGATTTTTATTTTTGTCACGATCCAAAATCTAACCATGATCGTGATGGCGTCTATCAATATACAAGGCAAGCCTACTTCTCAAAATTTTACTACTAAACCGATTATAAGAAATTAATAAAACATTCTAATATTTAAATTTCCATAAACTAAATCAACTCTAACTATATTATAGAAAAATATAAAAAAATGGGCCCCAAACATCAAGGTATCACTAAGTCACGAGCGTCTAACACTATGAACTAAGATATGAAACTGTCTAATTGTCAATACATCCCAAAAGAAGAAATAATATAAGGGGTAACATGGTCCCACGGACGCTAGCAGCTGCCTTGTAGCCTCCAACGATAACCAGCCTGAACTCGATGATCGTTGTGCTTTAACTCGCCTGGATCTCCACATGAAGTGCAGGGTATACTATAAGTACAACTGACTCAGTAGTAACAGAAATAACTAAGAAACTAAGTAGTAGTGACATGCTAAGTATAACAATGCAAGTACTTCTTTTCACAATTTAAAATACACAAAAATAAATAAGTAAATACCATAACTCAGTAAACGGTGCAGAGAAATTTATTGGTAAAGCTTATACATGTCCAAAATGCTAACAAATAAATTGTACTTGAAGAAACAATTATATGCCCTTCACATGGGTGTAGGTACGAAATTTTTATCACATTTAAATGTGTTTAGGGTTTAGGGTCTATTGACCACTAGGTCATATCATTGGGTGATTATAGATAATCTTCCTAAAGAAGCTTACCCATAATACTCAATTATAACCCTTGGGTGATTATATATAATCTTCGTAAAGAAGCTTATCCATTTAATACTCAATTATAAATAATTTTCCCGAAGAATATTATCCATTTAGCATTATATTTAAGTTTATCTATAAGAAGCTCGCAAGTTGCAAGTAGTTGATGCAGACTAGTTGCAAGCAACTCAATGAAATGATTTGCAACAGCTTTTTATTAAACAGGCACGTTGCGAGCAGCTCCTGCAAACAGTTTACAAGCAGCTCAAGAAAAGTCTCGCAACTGCTTCCTAGAAAGATTGTACCTACTTTCTTTCTTCTATAAATAGAGGAGACTTTAGTTTATTATGTACATTAGTTTGAAATTGAATAATATATCAACCTCTCTTTATATTTTTCTTTGGCTTATTACTTTACAGTCTTTATTTTGTCACGACCCAAAATCTAACCGTGGTCGTGATGGCGTCTATCGTGATACAAGGCAAGCCTACTTCCCAAAATTTTACTACTAAACCGATTATAAGAAATTAACAAAACATTCCAATATTTAAATTTCCATAAACTAAAGCAACTCTAACTATAATATAGAAAAATTTGAAAAACGGGCCCCAAACATCGGGGTGTCACTAAGTCACGAGCGTCTAATACTACGAACTAAGATATGAAATTGTCTAACTGTCAATACATCACAAAAGAAGAAATAATATAAGGGGTAACAAGGTCCCGCGGGCGTTAGCAACTGCCTTGCAGCCTCAACGATAACCAGCCTGAACTCGACGATCGTCCCGCTTTAACTCGCATGGATCTCCACATGAAGTGAAAGGTGTACTATGAGTACAACCGACTCAGTAGTAACAGAAATAACTAAGAAACTAAGCAGTAGTGACAATCTATGTATAACAATGCAAATACTTCTTTTCACAATTTAAAATACACAAAAATAAACAAGTAAATCCCATAACTCAGTAAATGGTAAAGAGAAATTTACTGGTAAAGCTTATACATGTCCAAAATGCTAACAAATAAGTTGTACTTGAAAAAACAGTTATATGCCCTTCACAAGGGTGTAGGTACGATTTTTTTGTCACATTTAAATATGTTTAACGGACTAATCACACAGCTCGCCAATCTCGGAATGAAAATTGAGGAAGAAGATAAAGTCATCTTGCTATTGAACTCGTTGCCATCTTCGTATGATTACTTAGCGACAACCATCCTGCATGATAAGACTACCATTGTGTTGAAAGATATCACATTAACTCTTATACTCAACGAGAACATGAGAAAAAAGCCTGAAAATCAACTACGGGCTCTTATCACAGAAGGTAAAGGCAGGAATTATCATGCCGTATTTGAGCTTCGTGCCGACTATTTGAATCCTTCAAGAGTTATTATCACTGTTTCCTTACTGTTTTGACTTATTACTTGAACTTAGTCATACTGTTTCTCCACTATTTTACAACTCAGCCACTTTTACTCAGATTTGAGTCTTAAATGATTATTTAGGCTGAGAACTATTGTTTTATTAATGCCCGAGGGGCTTGTGATGATATTCTCACTGAGTGTGGTTGAGGGCCAGATGTGAGGATACAGATATGAGGCCGAGGGCCTGGGTTTGAGGGTTTTATATTATGGATTGGGCTGCACGCCGCAATGATACTTATATGGATAGGGATGTACATCACAGCGATCCTTCGAGCATGAATCTCTTTAGGGAGAACATTGTCCACATTAAGAGGACAAGAGGTTTTTGGGCCTTTTTCCCACCACCCAAAAATGATGGAACCCTAGATGGGTTATCATCTTGGCTTCTCCTGTTGTGTTGTCCACATTTTGCCATAATGATTGTTTATATGAATCGAGTTTTGACAGTTAAGAGATTAATTTCAACAGAAACAGAAGGGTTTAAAACAAAATATATCGGCTTTCTTCAAAGAAGATGAAAAGAAGGAGTAAAAAAAATCTCAGAAGTTTGAAATATAGCAAAGATTCAACCTTTCTCCTATTTTATAGGGCTAAAATAATAGAAATCGAAGAGGCATGACTCGAAATGGGCGCGGGAAATCAAAACGTCAAATCGCCCCCTTAACTATCTCAGGAGTAGAGTGGATGCAAAAGAACATATGACATAGGATCCAACTGAATAAATGGCGCACGATAAGGAATTCAAAGAATTGAAGAGTTTCTTAAACAGTTATATAATCATGACGCACGCCGGCTATGATGTCAGTTCAAAAAGTCGACCACGTGTCAACAAATCGACAACGCCATGTACTTCTCCCTTTTTTTCTAATTACATCGTCGCCCTCACAATAAGGTCAAATTCTTTGAAGGACGGGATCGACATTTTCGCCCATTGAAGACGTATGCGCATACACCTCCAACGAGCGGAGAGACTAACTGTATGGGGCAAAAAATGACCCTTCACGTCTTTACGACAAGAGGGTACGACCTCTCTCATATACTCCTTATAACAAGTGTATAGTTTAGACATCAGGACGCGGATCACTCACGATTGGGCATCCCCACTAAGAGGACATCGACTCCGCTCTAATTTTTTTAATTATTATTATTTTAAAGGAGGCCCCTTCCTATATGAAGGGGGCCTCCATATTGTAAAGGCATCAGTGTTATTATCTAATAATACAACTCTCTCATTCTCTCTCTATTTTTCTTAAGTTCGATAAGCAACTACTCTTAAAGTTCTTCATTTTGCAATATCCTATATATCATAATCATATCGATCTCACATCTAGGTTTATTATATTTGATTACGATTTACCCATTTTTTATTTTTTGATTATTTTAAGCTTGTATAGTAACATTTAACTTCCAAATATATATATATATTCAAATGGGTACGTCAGGAACCATCAGAAAAAGAAAGAGTTATATATTCAAATGTTATAACTCTAATACGCCAGGAACCATCAAAAAAAGAAAGACTATCCTAAAATAAATTGTATAACTTGGATAAAGTATTCCCCTTGGGTCCCGTTCTCAATGAGACTGGTCGATGACCTGATTTTGGAAGCAGTCGAGATGCCTTTGCTGGGAATACTTCCTTGCATTTTTTTATAGTATTCGCTTCAATCGCCCATGATTGAAACAAAGGTAGATGAATATATATATATAAAATCTCATTTCCAGAGATAACTTTCCCCAACCAAACAACACCTCATATAATTTGAGCTATTCTAATCAAGTGAAACATGAATATTATTTTTTAGCTACACAAATATATGATTTTAACAAAAAAAAAAAAGTACTACAACAACATAAATAGTGTATCAACTTCTCTTGCTACCGTATCGACAAATTAAATAATTGTAAATACATCAATGCAATAATACTTTATGGGTAATTATTTCATCATCAAAATAGTAATTGTGGTATTCCTACGGTGTACTATTAAGCAACTAAAAGTTGTAACTGAATATTGTATAACACTTACAATATTAAAAAACTAAACATGATAAGTGAGGTCGGCACGACCCACTAAAAGGAAGACTAAGATTTGCTCTACCCCTCTTAACTATTTTTCATTTAAAGGATTGGTTCAAGTGACAATTTTAAATATATAGGTTTTTTATAATAATAATAATAATAATAATAATAATAATAATAATTATAATAATAATAATGACAACAATAAGGTGCAAGGAAGCCATTCCAAATAATGATTTCATCAAATAATAAAATAGTTAGAGCACCATACGGACACTCTTTCTGATACAATTTCATGCATTTTTAAATTTTAAATTATGGAACATAGCAGTACCTTTATGCAGGTCGAGAGCATGAAATAATATTAATTTTTTTAGAAAAATTAAATTCCAAAATAGACTTGACTCTCGTTCTTTAGTAGTACGTCATTGTTGATTTTGAGATGGAGAAAAAAAAATTCAATCAAGTTGTGTGGGACAAGAAGAGTCAACAAAGACCCCCTCACCTCACCCTCATATTTCTTAACCAAAATAATTAATAATTAGTAATAATATTTAGTTATTTTTCAATAAAATCAAGACTCAAAATTTAACTCTTTTTTTTTTTTTGAGTAAAAAAAGGTAGAAGAGTTGATTGATTCCAACAACCGTGTGAATATAGATCGGATTGTTTTCCAGCAATCTCTCATCCATAATTCTTTTCTTTTCACCTTTTTACACGCTTTCTCTCTCTACAGCCTACACTTTTCTAGGATTTCGTTTACTAACTACTATTTCTGTTTCTATTTCTATATTTCTATATTTCTATATTTCTATATTTCTATTTCTATTTCTATTTCTATTTCTATTTCTTTCATCTTCCTTCTTTCCTTCTTCTTTACTTTATTCTCCACATTTTTCCCTTGTCTTTCTGCTTTCCCTCTCTCCGTACGCTCTCTCTCTCTCTCTCTCTCTAAATATATTTATACATACATTTGTCTCTATATACTTATATTTTGATTGTTACAGTGCTAAGCTGAATTTCATGGCCAACGATTCGTTTAACTCGCCGTCGATGATCGCGTCGCCGGCCGTTGTTGATGATAGCTTTGAGGATGCCTGTAGTATCTGCCTTGAGCCATTTAACTCCGATGATCCTCCTGCTGTATGCTTTGCTCCTGTTTTTTTATGCATTTTTGTTTTTGTTGCTAAAAATAGATTCTATATATTGCGTATAAGTTAGTTTTTTTCCCCCTTCTGTTTTTAGCATTTTCCTTGAGCTGTTTACTCTGATGATCCTTCCTGCTGTATGCTATCTCCATTCATCGCCTCCTGTTTTCGATGCATTTTGTTTTTTGGTTTTTGGCTAAAACTAGATACTTAGAAGTTAGGGAATTTTCTGCCTGTAGCATTTTCATCGCCTCCTTTTTTAAATGCATTTTCTGTTTTATCTGAAAAATATGCTATATATTGCGTAAAGTTGAGGCTTTTCTGTTTATTAAGGAGATGTTAGATGATTCCAATGTCCGGTGATTTGAAAGGGAGAGTACTATCAGTGTGTAACTTTCACGCCTTGGAAGTTCCGACAACTTTTTAGCAAAGAAAAATAAGGAAAAAAAATAAGAAAAAGTTTGTATTTTGTGGTTTAATTATTGATTTGTGTGACATATTGTTACTCATGTATGTCTTTATTGATCATGGGTTGATCAGTCGGTTGTCATTGTTACATTGAAAATCTAATATGTGGTTTTTTCCCCTTCTAAATGGAAATAATTTCGATAACTTTCTTTATGTGCACCAATGTCTATCTTATTCTTCTAATAAAAACTGAACCTTTTTCTAATGTCTGGACTATTTATTAGCTGCCTGTTATATTAGGATTTGCACAATGATAATGTAATCTACTGGACATTAGAAATGTAAATAAGTATGCATGAATTCGTAGTATGATTTAGATCTTAATTATGGTTTAGAATATACATGAATTCGTGGTATGGTTTAGTTCTTGGTTATTGTTTAGAAGTGCTTGTTCTTATAGTAAGCTTTGGAGTATAGATTATTATTATTATTATTATTAAGTTTTTCCTTAGCATCTCAGCAAAAGGAGTATGGTGTGCATAGTTTCTCTGCTGATCTTGCTGATAGATCCATCTAACATTTGTTTTTTATTCGGTATGGTCCAATGTTTGGTCAGAACAACAACAACGATAATACCCAATGTGATCCCACACAAGTGGGATCTTGGAAGGGAAGGATGTATGCATACCTTACCTCTACCTCGTGCTGCTGTTTCCGATATACCCTCATTTTCTTTCTGTTCCTTATTAAGTATGTCATAGAAAAGAAGGAATGTATATATGCAAAGTTTGGTCAGACCCAATGGAAAATAATACTAATAATTGATTTGTTAGGATTTTTCTTATGAAGACCAACCCTTTTGAAGCTTGGGGATAATAGGCCCCTCCCTTAGCCCTTCTCCACTTAAATACCAAGCTTAGATAGCATGGCGCAAGGCTTGAACTTATGACTTAAGTCACAAATCCCTCAATCTTTTGCGACTTGAATGAATTCCTAGGGGTTAGGGTTTTTCTGATTTTCCCAACTATATGTACTTTGTGAACTAGTTTGAATAGCCTTTTCCGAAAACTTATTTGACAGTTTTCTTCAGTATGTATCAAAGTGATGTTGCAAAGTTTTTGCTGTCTCATGGTGATGTCTTCTTTTGATTCTTGTGGCAATTCCTTTTTATGCTTGATTATATGCATTTATCCAAGTTTCTTAATTTCTTGTTTTTTTTTCAGATGACAGATTGTAAGCATGAGTATCATTTGCAGTGTATTCTTGAATGGTACATACGAAATTTGTTATTATGTGCACATTTTGACCACCATTGTCTTGATCGATGTGCTCAATGAACATCTTGTATATTCTGTTCAGGTCTCAGAGAAGCAAGGAGTGCCCAATTTGTTGGAGGGTTCTTGCGCTGAAAGACCCTGCAAGGTATTCGAAAAATTCTATGGCTAAGAACACAACTGTATAAGAATCAACCATTGACTCTCATGGAATTGGTGTATTGTTTATGTAGTTTCCTCGTTCTAATATTCGAATTAAACTTTTGGCTGCGTCCAAGAGCTGCTAGCTGCAGCCAGAATTACATATATTATTTTATTTTTTCTGCAAGGAGCTTGATATTTTTTTAATTTAGAATTCATATTGTTTAAGAGCCAGCATTCTGATTGATACGTCATTGCTGTCCCTCTTTTGTGATTATCCCCATTAAATAAATTTTGCCTCCAGCCAAGAGCTACTAGCTGCAGTGGAGATTGAAAGGAACATGAGGTCAAGGATTAATGTGCGTCATATCAACGAAGACATTGAAACCAATCATGTGGGTGACATTTCTAAACTTGGAATTGGCTTCTGCATTTCTTTCCACTAAATTTAGCTTCATTTATACTGAGTTAGAGCCTTAGTGTTTCCAGGATGCCCCTCAGCAGAATGATTCTGATTTTGAGGAGCGAATCATGCGACATTTTGCTGCTGCGACAAGTAGAGTCCGTCTTGTCAACAGGAGGAGAAGATATGCGTCATCAGGAATTGGTCCTACACAGGTCGTCCCTTCTGTGCCAGTAGGAGTTAGGTCAAACCAGACACAGAATAGTGAATCCACTGTACAGCCCCAAGGTTCTGGGTTTACTGGGGATGGATCTGCTGCTTCTGCTACTTCATCTAGTATTGGGCCTGCATCATCATCAGTTCCTGCCTATGGAAATGGTCCTTTTAAGCTTAGGTATGATTGAGAACTATAAAGCCCGATAAATAAATCGAAAGCTTAATGAAACTAAGTCACCTAAAATTAAAATCCATAATATGCGTTCTCTCTTAATCCTCAATGTGGTTACTGAGTGCAATGTAATTGTGGCAGCACTACTCCATTTTTTCCTTTATTTGATTTAAATTATACCTCACTATTTGGGTTACTTGTTGGAATTCCTTCAGCCAACCGCCAACTTATGCCCCCCAGGGGTCAAGCTCATCCGAGTTTCTTGCATTTTCTGAATCTATAAAATCGAAATGGTCTGCTGCTTCAGCGAGGTAAGGAACTCTAATTTGTATTTCCCTTGAAAGCTATTTTTCTTTTGCCCCTGAAGCTATTGTTTGTGTTTCAACAGGTATAAGGAATCAATCTCAAAAGGTACTCGTGGTTTTAAGGAAAAGTTATTATCACGCAACACCTCTGTCAAGGATTTTGGCAAAGAAGTTCAGCGTGAGATGAGTGCTGGAATAGCTGGAGTTACAAGAATGATTGAACGACTTGATCTTACTTCAAAACGTACAGGAGCTTCTGAACCATTATCTGCATGTACCATGGGTACCTCAAACTTTCCTAGTAGAGGAGTGTGTGAGCAAGGAAATGTGACATTTCAATCGCATGATAGTTGCATAAAGAATTCTACAATTGAAGTAACTCCTACCGCTCCCTCATTGATCTCCAACACCAACACTGGCCAAAAGGAAATTTCTCTTAGACAGGTTTGTAGTTGGTTCAACTATATCTTGAACAATTATGAAGCTTTACTTGTTTCCACGTTCATCATCCCTGATGTTGCCATTTTGCTCTTCCATTTGTTATCCATAGTTTCTGCTGGATTTTTGATTGCCTTTAAACAGAAAACCAAACTTGGAAGCCTAATCTGCTTGTATTTTTCCTGATTGAATATAAAATTACTTGCGTGCAACTACAGAATTGTTGACTCAGAATCTAAAACAACATTGCCTAAACAGAATACATCATAGATTACACTGGGTTTGTTGTTGTTGTATATAGGCCACCTTATTTATTTCCTTTTCTCTCTCTCTCGAAAATTAGAAAAATCAAGTTTACAGGCAGGCAAGTGGAGATATACTTTTTATGCCTTACAAAACGTTTCCCTTTACACTGCCAGGCCATAGTTATATGAAAAGGAAGAAGGAATTAAATAAAAGATTTGCGTCAACACAAGGAATGTGGTTGGAATTGGGCAGGGGCGGATCTGCGTATAACTTATGGGTTCATCCAAACCCGGTAGCTTTGGCTCGAACCTCGTATATGTGTTTAAAAATCCACTAAATAGGTACAAATAATAGATTTTAGCATCCTGCGTTCGCAGGATCCGGGGAAGGGCTGCACCCCAAGGGGGTTCGAATCCAGTAAATCAACTGGGTGGTGGTAGAATCTCGAACTCGAACCCATTAATATTCAAATCCTAGATCTGCCTCGGGGTTTGCAAAATGATTAAAAGTGAGGTAGGAATATGAATCTGAGGATGTTAAGGATGTTCAGTATCTGAGACAATAATAGATAGGGTTTTAGGTGCTCGTGCATCCTATGCTTGGTGCTTTATATTTCCATGTTTCACTTGTTCTCCTACCAGAACTACTGCTACATTTTAATTTAGTTTTTCGTAGTGTGATGTGTTGGAAAGAGTTCCCCCATGACATTTTTTATTCCATCTGTCCCTATGTGCTCAATAGGATAATGGATCTTGTCGGATTGTACCACCTCATTCAAGAACTTGAACTGTTAGAAAAAACATATTTATTTTACTAAAAATGTGTCTTCGCATTCACCTGAGTGCTGATTCTTGTTTTGAGATCAAGTTTGTGTAAATACTTTTTGATGAAGGATTGCAATAAGACTTGAACCTAAGGGCACATTTTACTTTGATACTACATTGAATTGCATTAATACCTTATCTAAAAATTTAAGCTATTACAGAAACCTTTGTTTATTTAATTGTCTTCGATAAGTCTCATTAAAATTACAAACAAATCAAATCGATCATTTGAAAGTTACAGTTCAGCTTCTTCTCCTTATCTCATCAAACTAGTAAGGTTTGTGAAGCAACTATAACATGAGGTTAGGATTGGAGGATTACCAAATTTTTTTATTGAAACAATCCATCTCGATGGTTCTGTTTGCTTTTGAAATGAGCTATTTCCATTGTTTAATTGTTTCTTTCCCTTCTTTTTCTTCAGAACGGAAACTGATGCTGCAACCTTGTCGAAGTCAGAATAAATGGTGCCTGATTATGGTCCTCTTTGTCTCTGCTATCTACTTATTAGCATAATCCAAAATCTGCAAGTGACGTACGTTCTAAAGGTCAGTTATCACAGAGTAGGTGATTGACTTGCGTCCTGCAGTTACTGTGTGAAACCTGGAGATTCATATGCTGCTGAAGAAATTACTGTTTGTGCTTTAAGGTCTCGTGACCTGTTCTCTTTACTAAATCTGTAGGACAGGAAGACGGATAAGCTTGTGTAATTTATAACCATGTCCATTACCTTAATGGGTATTCAAGAGTGGATGTATTATGGACTTCATTCTTCTTTATGGTGACTATATTTACTTCTAAATTCTGCTTTTCGCTGTTGTCGCTTATATAAAGAAAAAGAAAAGAGTAAACATTAAGAAAAGGTTGAGGGATCAGATTCCACCTCTTATTACTTATCCCACGTTTTCTTATCTTCTTTTAAATCATACAGAGAAAGGAACATTCTTTATCAGTAAAAGTAAGTTCAAACGAAGCTTGTCAGCAAGCCTCTGTAATGAGGATTCTAAGGCTCCACAACTTCTTGTCATTTACAAGTTGAGTTTTCTTGTGACAGACTAAAGAGATGCTAGATGTCTTTGATACTCATATCCATGTGCTAACAGACGTCTAAACGCGTCATAACAGGCAAACAACAAATGAAACTTGTCTAACGTCGGACATGTAACTCATTTCTCTGCTCTAATTATTGCCAGTTTTCTATTGGGAAACTGAAAATCAGTTGAATGCAGTACTTGGCTTCTGCGGTCTTTTTAACACAGAATTCATGTGAGGTAGTGAGAAGATTATTAATACTTGAAACACATTCATTGTAACCTTCACTATTACACTAATTCTTTTATGATATAACTAGTGTATTTATCCGCGCTTCGCGCGGTCATTAAAAACATATAAACATATATAAATTATTTGTAACAAATAAATAAAATTATAAATATTACGCATTTTCTATAACCTTATGGTTAAAATTTTCATACCTTCAACATTATATATGTTACAAGTTTGCCATGAAATGATACAATTGTCCCAAATCTATAAAGGGATTACAATAATTTTTTTTTTAAAAAAAGGACATTGCACTCACTTGGGCCGTTGGCCGTTTAATTTCTATCTTGAAAAACAGAACAATTTCATAGAGGAAAAGATAATTTAAAAAAAAAATAGAATAATAAAAGATTCAATTTTATGTATTGCCTTGAATTCCTGCATAATTTTTTACGGTCCTTGCTATTATCACTTCCACTTTCACTTCCTTTAGTGGAATCAAGTTCCACCATCATTCAAGAGCCTTTTTTCTCGAGCAAAACTAAAACATGAATCCAATACCATGGTAAATATAATATTATTATTTCAGATATGGAATGAAAAGGATTAACCTTGGGTAGAGATCTCATGAAACAAAAGTTATGAATTTATGTAGGCAATAGTAAAGAAATAAATTAAACATTTAGGGGTTATGAAAAGCATGGTAGTTATGGATATTAGTATAATAGAAGTTAAAGAGGTGTGAGTTATGAAAATAAAAAAATTAAAACAAATAAAGGACAAAACATAAATACGTATAAATTATCATAAATTTACATATTAAATATTTTGGTTATGGATATAAACAACATAAGAGTAATTGAGATTATATTATTATTAAAAATAAAATTTAGGAAGTAAAGTTTTGCCAAACACTACTATTTCATAAAGTTTGCCAAACACTACTATTTCATATTATTTTGCTACAAAGCACTTTTAAGGCTTCTTAGTATTTTTTCTAGCGTCATCTCTATCTTTCTCAAAGATGAATATTTTCATATTCTCGATCTTTAGGATCGAGAATATTATCTTTTTCGTTTAAAGCATCAACCAAAAGTACTAATTAAACTCCAGTAGTTCTCTATTATGTGTCTATATAATATAGACATGCACACCCATATTAAGATCGTATGAACAATAACTTAATGAAATAAAGATGAAATTGTTTTAAGAAATTAGCAAGAAAAAAGTACATGCGTTGCATCAGATTCTCTGCTTTTGCCGCCCTCATTTTTATCTGGATAAACTGACGCATAAATCATCGTGAAGTTTGTAACAAATTAAGGCCATGCCTGAAAGTGAAAATTATTATTCGTTTCGGCCTAAAAAGATCGATAACTTCTTTTGTTCTTGCATAGCGAAATACAAGATCCTGCTTTAGTTTATTAAGCTCTCCGCCGGCAATCTGACCAGCCATGTTATGAATTGAACATTGAAAGAGAATAAGGTGTCATGTAATTACATATTACACATTTGGGAGTTATAAACATGAAGAGGCATGAGAGTTATGAATGATATTAATTAGAGAATTTAAGGACATGTGACGAAATGAACATTGCAAGACAAAATAAGATGTCATATAATTACGTATTAAGCATTTGGGAGCTATAAAGATGAAACGGCATAAGAGTTATGAATACTATTAATTAGAGAAATTAAGGACATTAAGATATGTAAGTTATGGAGGAAAATAATTAGAAAATAAGATAAATCAAAAAATTGAGTAAGAATAGCAAAAAAAGAGAAAAAAAATAAATACTTTTGGTGGCTAAAAAGAGGTGCCACCTCACTTTTCTATTGCCCACATTTATATTTATATATAGATTGGCATAAGCCAAAAGTAATCTTCGGAATGCAAAGAATAGGTGAAGATGCTGACTCACATGAAATTGGACCTTGTAAACAAAAATCTATTAAAAATCTATTATTTTTTGTTCTAGCTTAAATAACAGCTCCGTTGTAGTCTAGTTGGTCAGGATACTCGGCTCTCACCCGAGAGACCCGGGTTCAAGTCCCGGCAACGGAAATCTATTTTTTCTTCCCCGAGTTTTGGACACGTTTTTGGGCATTTTGCTCCAGGCTACAATTGCATCCCTCCCTTTTTTGGTCTAATAGAGTTACTGGTTCTTTTGTCTTCTTCTGTTTAAAAGTCCATGAACAGCCCAACACAAGCCAACCGTTCATCTATTTTGCACTTTTTCTTTCTCTTTTCTCTTTTTTAGAACTCTCAAATAATTATATAGTGTCTGGGAAGAGAATTTTCGTTTAGGAAAAACTATTCACTCCCATCTCGCTTATAATGTATTCTCGATTGAATACTGATCGCAATTATTTCAAAGTTTTATAACACTTCATAGAATATACTATTAAATATTCAAAAAAGTTGTAATCAGTGTAAGAGTCTCATGGCTTAATACTCAATCTTATTTTTCTTTTATCGCTAAAAACTACTAAATCCCCTCTTCGGCGTAACCACCACAAGTATTAGTGCCTAATACAGCAACTACCTAATTACTTGTGCCCATATCTCAATACACCTATTTACTAGTGTGCGATAAAATTCAATCCAAAATTCTTGCCATCTTTGAACAGTAAAAGTTTTATATTCCGAAAATGAGCTAGAACCCGTTTGATTTGGCTTATTTCAAGTGTTTTTACGCCAAAATAGCTTATTGGCGTAACAAGGTGTTGTAGAACTACAACGTGCAAAACTTATTGGCAATGGAGGAACAAGGTGTTTAGAACTACAAACATGCAGCAAAAGCAAGTCTCTAGATTTGTCCCAAGATAACGTCTCCGCCAGAAACTTTGAAGTCAGAAGGAGCTTCTTCAACATTCAGAACCTTCACATTCCCATCATCCACATACGCTGACCACCTACGCACAAACAACAATGTTCGTTAATACAAACATATCCAGGATTTACGATCTATAGCTCTCAAGTACAACTTTTACACATTTCACACAATGTATATATACAACAACAGCAAAATCCAGTGAGTTCCCACTTATGGGGTCTACTTATGGGGTCTGGGGAGGATAAAATTTACGCAGCCTTACCCTACCCTGGAAGGGCGGAGAGGCTGTTTCTAATAGACCCTTAGCGGAAGAAGGGATGAAAAGGAGTTGATGCATATATATACATATATATATATATATATATATATATATATATATATATATATACATCGTCTTAATATAAAAGCAATGGATGAAACCATACTCACTTCTCCATGTCACTTCAGGGCTTAATTTGAACTAGTTAAGCTTACTGCACATTTCTCACTGGGACTATCAACTTTTACATTGACAAATGTTGGATGTAGACATTTTAGTTAATTAGCCATGACGAAGCAGTGAATGACAAGAGACGATCTTAACACATTGACTCCTAACCTGTGAGATCGAGGTCCAAGCAAAGCAGCAGAGAGATCAATTGTTAAGTCCAAACTCTTGTGGAAGCTTCCATCAAAATCACCATAAAACTCAATCTGCATCATACGAATAGTATTCAGTCAACCACACTCATCCTCATTGTTAGAGCTAGTATAAGAAGTTAAGAACTATCAAAGGTATTATCAACATTAAGGAACAGCTAAGAGACCACCTTCTGATTACCCATAAATTTCAAGAAGCTCAATAAATGCAACATCAACTAATAATCAGAAAGACATTCGAGTGGTAAAAGTCATTACACAAGGTGACATGTCTAAGTAACATGATCACGAGAATCTTAATCATTCATCTCGCTGACTATCTGCCATATCTCTGTTACTAATTATCACTATCCAAGCTCGGTCAATCAGACTTAACAATAAAGTCCATAACAATTAACAATATTGGGCTTTGTTTTTTATCCTTCATACAGTTTATGAATTATGTCATCCTCGATCTGCCCACCTACATAAATTTCCAGCTCCATGGAGCAAATTTAAGCTTCAGTTGGAATATATTAGCATATGGTCAGAGTCAATATCATTGAACACGTAGAGGAATGCTAGTCTTATTTCCTTCCTTTAGCTGAGACTGCACTGCTCCTGCCAATCCGATATGCTTAATTTTTTTGACGAGTCAACTGCCCTCCAACATTTATGTTGCTTAAAAGTAAGATCTTCTCCACATTCCTCTTTGACCAACCCCCGTCCTACACCCCCTCATAATCGAGAATCCCGAGGACCAGTTGACACACAGTTTGAAACACGTTGAATATTGGGTCCGTCCACTACCCTTCTCTACTTAAATACCACACTATTATTAGTCTACAGTAGGGGTCAAGTCAAACTCATAACATGCGCCTAACCTATACATCACTATCTTCTCTATTACCACCAAACCAAAGCCCTTGGGAAAAACGTCTTGCCAGTTGCCATTCCAATTCTTACCAAAAGGGATGGAGTAAACTTCTTCAGCACCCTACACACGATACATGATCTATAAGGTTGATTTACCAAAAAATTGTTTACTTATGCTGACAACTGAGTGGAAATAAGTACTTCCAAGTCTTCAAAGGACGGCAGAAAGTTTAAGTAGTAACTAGTGAAGGTTACATTTGCTTAAAGGAAATGACAGGATGACAAGGCATGGCAGAGTAACTTACAGCTTCTTTGGCTTGTAGCTTTTCTGCCCAACCATTCATAACATACGGATCATTCACAGCAACACAAATCACAGAGTCAATTCCTTTGGCCTTGAACTTATCAATGTTATTCTTGTAGCTAGGTACATGTTGCATTGAACAAACTCCAGTGTATGCACCCTGGAAATTGTAACATCTTTAGGAAAATATAAAACTAAGAAAACCAGATATTAAACAAATGGCTGGATACAAATGCTTATGCAAGAAGACCTCTGATGAGACAATGTCCCTACCACAACCATCAAAGAAAACATGATACATTTCTTCCTTTCATCATTTCTAGAGTCATTTTATTCAATTTTCGATCCATTTCATAGTGTCATTTTATTCAATCTTCTATCGCAGACAAGGCAAACCCTTTTGTCTATAATTCAGATCACATAATTGTATTAAATTTGTGTCACGATTTATCATTCCTTATGTGCACCAACCAGCTGGCAATATTAATTTAGTTGTATGCAACAATTGGGGTTAACAAGATTAAACTATTTTGAATATGACTTGCATAAGTCGTAGCAGTATTCATTTGTTGTCCTAGGAAGATAAAACACAAATGAAGCTGCTCTCTGCAGTTTAACCATCAAATACCAGCTCGATTTAGGACTTTGTATTGGAAGTACAAAAGAAAAATTTATTATCTGTACTGAAAGTTTTTTAAAAAAATTACCAATTTGATTTCTCACTAAGATTAAATGGTGCTACATGGTCAGTGAGGATTTATATACTCCACCGAATTTGTTAGGGATTGCGGCGTAGTAGTAGTATCAGCAGCAGTTGTTAATTTCTTATTAGGACCTTTTTACCTATTAAATCCCAATGAAAAGGAAGGATATTTTCCCCTTTGCGTGAATTCTTATATTAGACAAACAAAATTTTTATGTAAAAACTACTACTAAGCCAAGAAATGAGAACTACTAATTACCATAGAACTAATTCAAAATCAACTGCAATATATAGGGGAAAGTGAACTTACAGGAAGGCCAAAGATTACAACTTTTTTACCCTGAACACCAACAAAATACAACATAGTCAGAAATCAAGAACCCTAAAAAAAGTTGAAGAAATAACAAAAGGGCAATATAAATTAAACAAAAAGATGAAATTTTTAAAAGGGGGTTTGAGTATATTTGTCATTACCTTGAAAATATCTTTGAGAGGCGTAGTAGAGAATTTAGAGGAGACACCTTCATCCCAAGATCGAGCCTTTTGTAGTGAAACATTTGGTGCAGCTACAGTGAGATCAGTACCTACAGAAACAGAAGCATAGGATCTCAGGCTTTGAACCATTGACTTTATCATTGTTGTTCTCTTCAACATTGCTGAGGCCATAGCTGGGAATTCTTCTAGTTTTGGTGAATACTGGTTTTTGCTTTGATGCTCATTTCTTGTGTTTAATTGTGATTATTATATGAGTTTTATGGACAGGGAAAAGTTGGGCCTCATTAGAAGTAATGATACAAATCAATCAAAGGTAGCCCAATTTTGGTGTCCACTTCATTTCATTTTGATCCAAAGGTTCTTGCAAAGAAAGAGGTAGAAATGACAACAGACACTCTATTAAGAATTAGTTAGTGGGTTCTCAGTTTTAATTTCTTTAATTTTTTTTTTCAAGACAAAAATATTTTGAGTTGTTCTGAATTTAAGATTTTTAGTTTAAAATTCACAACAAACAAAAAGTACTGGTATTCTCTAAATAGCATATCTGACAATGCTATCTGTGTAATGGACTAATATAAAGAGCAAGTTATGCTAATTACCTATTCTACACAAAATAATAATTCGCACGTCTATTCTAGAAATAATTACAATATATCCTATGCAACCAAAAGTGATTCCCCGTTAATCCTCCTTCATGTTTTGTTCTTGTTAAAGCTAATTTTTCTCCTCTTATAATTTTCTTCTCTTTTTCTTTTGCCAATATCCCTAAATTTTTTCATTGGATATATGATCCATCTACCTCTCTCTCCTATCCTTTTCATTTGTCGCAACAAATTTTACCACCTATAGAATAGGTTAGTACCATATTTATAACATATAAATACCTTTTAAAGATTTTATATAATATAATAACCTTTTTTATTTTGTAGCAAAAAATTTAAATTTAATACTTTCCTATATTTAAGCCTTATTAGATGGTACAAAATATTTTTCTAACCAATTTATGGTATAACTCCAATTTTTTGTGAAATGACGCCGCTTAATACAACTTAATACACCTAAATACAGATTCACCTTCCCATGATTAAACGTTACTTTTTCCCCGCTTAATACAACTTAATACTCCTAAATACAGATCATGATTTATAGGAATCCCTGTTTGTGCGGCGTCATTTCATGATGTATTATTGAATACAATTCGTTTATACACTATATACATCATAAAATAACGTAAAACATATCTATATCACGTAATATAGGAAAGAGTTTCTATTTATTGCTAATTAGGTCTTAATGAATGCCTTTTGTGAAAAATTCTCAAGAAAAAATCTAAAAAGATCTATAAAAAATGGATAAAATTTCTAAGATTTCAGTTTGCTATAATTTTGTGAGGTTATGTATGTAATAACAAATTTAAATTTCTGACGCTCTTTATGGTAAGTTTTAGTGTTAATGATGATTTTTTGAATATTTAATTGTGACAAACATTAATCTGCCATTGGAGGACCTTGAGGAACTCCTTGGTCCTGAAATACTCTATCTCAGTGCAATTGCTATGCACGTATGTATCTTGCTAATGCTAACAAAGGTGGTGCAGAACTTATTGGTTATGCAGATACAAGATTAGAATGCAGAGACTCAAATATTTGAAACAAGGTTTTCATTAGGGGGAGTAAAATACACGATGCATTCTTTTTTCCTTACTAAATTTTTTTCCCACAGGGTTTTCCTTATAAGATTTTTTGTGAGGCACCAAGCATGCATATTACTAAATATCTGCACTCTTTTTCCTTCACTAGAATTTTTTCCCATGGGTTTTTTCCTAGTAAGGTTTTAATGAGGCACATTATCTTTTAATGAACATTCAAAAGGGAGTGTTATAAATATATTATATTATGGATGTTCATACTCCGTTGTGAATAAGCTTTCTGAAGAAGTTTATCCATATAGGGCTCCGTCATAAATATGTTTATCTATTTAGTACTTTATTGAAAATAAGCCTCCTGAAGAATCTTATCACTTCGGTACCCGGTTGTGGATAAATATTACTTTCAGTAAAAGAATATTCATACTGAGTATAATAAGTTTATCCTTTCGATACTCCGTTATGGATAAACACTACCCCTGATAAAAGATTATCCATACAGGTATAATGAGCTTATCCTTTCAGTACTTCCTTATGGATAAATATTACTCTTAGTATACGATTATCCATATCTGGTATTGTAGCAGCTTACACACCAGCTTGTAGTCGCTTACACAGCAGCTTGTAGTACCAGCTTATAGTAGCTTACACAACAGGTTGTAGTAGCAGCTTACACAAAAACTTCATTTCTTCTATAAATAGAATATTTTTCAGTTCATTATGTAGATCAATTTGAAATTCGAACAATATATCAGTTTCTCTCTATGCATGTCTTTACTTGTTTTTATTTTATAATAAAAACGTGATTGTTTTTTAAATTTTGTATCAAATCTCATTATTTTTACAACACTTTGATTCAAATGTAGTTATTTTTATACATTTTGTCACAAAAATCATTATTTTACTACATTTTGTCATAAATGTCGAGAAATTTATTTATCTTTCGATATTTATTACAAATGTCACTAAATAAATGTCATCATGTCCTTACTTTCTTCTAGTGTCTTAATTCCATCGGAAACATCATGGATTCAATTCTACATCTAAATAGAATAACGGTAACTGAAGAAAATGAAGGGGCAGCTACTGGGCTGGTAATCAGGGATATGATGGATGATTATGAGTTAGAATTTGATGCCGTGTTGTATAGAAGATACATAGGCGATTCTAGGTTATTTGCCATATAAATTCATTATTCATTGACGGCATGGTCATCACACGAACCCTACCCTTTCGATCAGCTTTAGGAGGGTGGTACTGTTCATAATAAAGACATCCAATATTTTGACATGAATGGCAACATTCTTCTTCCACATCTTGCCAATATTGAGGGTTGGAATAAATTTTTTAATTCCTTATCCTATATCAATATAAGTAGGTAGTATGTACTGTTGTTGGTAGAGTGTCTATAAGTGTGCTTATGGTTCCTGAAAATTTGTGGCTTGTGCGGTATAGAAAAATAAAGTAGACTTGATATCATTTGGAGTTGGTTGTTAATCTCTGTTTCTTCAACTACGTTTTGATTGTGGTTAGTTGAAAGGATCCTCGATTAACCGTTCCTATTTATCTTTTGACATTCCAACTGCACCCACTACATTTCATAAGTAACTTGCTACAACATTTAGGAGCATTAATAATATATCTCTAAATCACAATTATAAGTTGATAAAGTAAATCCACAAACTGTAGCTCTGAGAAGATTAAACCAGGAAGGAGCGGATTTCATGAAAATGGACGATAAAGGAAGGTAGGAAAAAAACCGAGGAACGAATCTTGAAGGGGGAAAGTTGATGTTCTACCAGAAAAATATGAATTCTCACTTTATTGCAGGTTATCATGATAACCTCGCACCACAAGAACCAGCAGAACAAGGCAGTCCATCCTCCAATGCCGATGATAAACCCTCCCCTGCTGCTCAGGCAACACAATCAACATCTTCATCGACCACACGAATAATGTGCAACTACTGTCAATGGCTTCTCAGTGCGGCATTGTTTTTCTTTGTTCTTACCAGTAAAGGTATTTCTCTCGCTAGTGACTATCACACAACTTATGTAACATTAATGTCCCGTTCATGCATCGCTTCATAAATAGACAGTTTCATTGAGCATATTTTTAATAATCGAATAAAAATTCTCTAGATAGCGACACTCGTTCATAGCGCATAAATAGACAGCTCCGTTGAACATATCTTTTAAATAAGTGGAATCAGAATTCTCTGGATAGATGTAAAACTACTAGCAAAATATTTCTTTGCTAAATTCGTACAAAGTATAATGGTTTGACATGCACTCCTTCAGTATCTGGTTCGCACATAATCTCTTTGCCTATAAATGATAACCGATACCAAGTACAATATGAGTAACTGGGGTCACCTTTTGTCTATCTGCTCATAGTTTTTATTACGATGAATAACTTGTTATTTTGTTGTATGCAGACTTCCGAAACATGGATGTGGGAAGTCTACAAGGAATTCAAATAGGAGTAATAGAGGAAGAAAATGGAGGAGGAGGATTTGGAAATGAGTTAGGTGAAGGGGGAGGAGCTGGACTTCCACCAATACATGTCTATCGACGAATAGATGATCAAGATACTCTTGTCGCTGTCGATATTTTTGGGTGCAATGGCTTTACATGTTTCAACACACGATTGAAGTTCAGCCATCCTGACGGGGAGTATGCCCTTGACAATTGGTGTGGATGTGTCTTATGGCCGTGGAGGGGTGATAAGATGGTGTACCTCACAGAGGACGGTCAGGTTTTGGATCCATTGGAAACAACATGGATTCAATTTTCGCAACGACTAAACAGGATAATAATAACCGAAGAAGATGAAGGGGCAACAGTTGGGCTGATTATCGGGGATATGGATGTTGTTGAGTTACAATTTGATGCCGTATTGTATAGGAGATAGATAGGCAGTTCCCGATTATTTGCCATATGCCTTCATTATGCATGGTCGGTGTGGACAACATACGAAGCATTCCCTTTCGATCAGCTTGAGGATGCCAGTATTGCTCGTGGCAAAGAGATCCGTTATTTTGACATGAACGGTAACGCTCTTCTTCCACCACCTCTTCTTGCACATCCGGCCAATCTTGAGGGTTGAAATCAATTTTTCAATGCCTTATCCTATATCAAATATCTCCTCCCAATTAAATTGAAATTTCTATATGGGTGAATACATAGTATGGTAGAAGCGCTTATTTTTGTCCGACTTATGTTGAAACGAAAAGCATATTAAACTCATACACATAAAAAATTAAAACAACATATTTGAAACTGATTATGTTAGTAGTACAATATGTATTGTATTTGATAATAGACCTCTTTCTCAAGGGCAGTTTCATAAAATTAGTATTAAGAGGCCTTATATATATGTAAAATGATATATATATATATATATATATATATATATATATAAAGTCTTCAACAAAAATATTATACTATATATATAGGTTAAATAGTAGTACTTAAAGTCTTTAACTTCACATAGTAATATTATTATTTGTTTTAAAAGAAAAATTTAAATAAATGAGATATTAGACATGTATTTGCAATATGTTACCTTTGATATTGTTGTAAAAAATATATTTACTATTTTATGAAAATTTAAGTAATTTAATTCAAAGTTTTAAAAATATTTTTACTATTTAAAAGTAGACATGTTTCTTTTCTTTTCTTTCTCTTACAATTTTTGTATTTCTTTTATTTTTTTCTACAAACATTAATATTGTCTAATTTGAAATAAAATTATAAAATCTATTATTGAAAATTTTGGTGACCTAAATCAAGGCTTTACTAATCTCCTACTCGTCACTTATCAACTCCTGACATTCTTAATCAAATTTATAGAGTTTCACTTAATATAAGGCAATAATAACAAGAGCATTATAGGCAGTAAGTGTGTCATTCAGTTACCAAAGGTGAATAAAGTATGTTGAACAATACGTTTATAGTGTATAGTAGTCTGTAAATAATTATTGATTGTCAATAAGGGACGGCTCAACAGAACTAATGGCATAAACCAAAATATATTAAAAAGACCCTGAAACGTCTTTTATAAAATCCATATAATATTGAGACTCAAAAAAAAATACATGGCTTTGATATAGTGGCGAGAGTGCAACTCTGATGTATGAGTTAGGCGCTCATCATATGGTATTGAATTCTTTCCTTAAGTGAAAATGGTAAAAGGTGAGTCCATTATTCATCATGTTTTGAACCTTACGACATTTGCCTCGAGGATTTTTTAGTTAAAAAAATGAGACACAAAAGAAATTGTTTTCTGGTGTGTGGATCAATTAATGTGACAAAAAGAAATAATTAATTTAGAGAATTTGAGTTGAAATTTAAAAAAAAAACCATAAGAACCACAAAAAAAGACCATACATAAAGAAAGAAAATAAAATTGATGAGAAGGTGAATATATTATTTAAGTTAATGAGAAACCTTTATCCATTTAACTCACCAATCTTACGTCTATCAAATGTTAAAAATTATTAAAATTTTATTTTTTATTAATAATTATATAAATATAAATTATAGAATATATATTATATAATAATATGATAGCGATTCTTCCCCGTTGTGAAGACAACCGAATGCTATTGTTCTTTATTTCACTTGAGATGGCCTTCTTACCGCTGCTTCTGCCTATTACTATTCTTTTGTTGGGGCCTAAGGTAAAGGCTTCACTTGCCTTACCCTATAGCCGCCCTTGAATCTTTCTATATATCATAATTCATAGTTTTGTTGCCAATTCTATGATGGAATCCAGGGGAAAAGTAAAAAAGTAAAAGGATAATTGGAAAATAGGATTTCTCTTCTCTCTAGGTTTGAGATTAGCGGAGAGAGAGGAAAATGAAATACTAGTAATATTTTGGGACTCATCCATTACCTTTCAATTTTTCTGTACTATTATTTATCTACCCTGATTATATTTTTCAGGTTCTAATTTTATACTATTCAAAATGGTTTAAGCTTTATATTTCAGACCAGTAAAAAAAAGGTTATAATCAATAGAGTAGGGAAAAGGGCCAGATTTTACCCCTGTAAGGAAATAGTCTGCATTTATCTTCCGTTATACCTTTCTTTTAACTTCACCCTCACTACTAGCAAATCAATTTTCAACAAATATCCATTGTGGCTATTCAAACCCCACATCGTCTGATATTTGAGTGAGGTGGACGCCACATGTCATGCCACATCACCAGTCCAATCTTGTTTTGCCCCTCCTCTCATGCAACTTCACCCTACCCCTCCCCAATCGCCTAAACCCATTCAAACCTCCCCTTTTACCACCCCGGTTGAAGAACACCCATGTACCCGCTCTTTTTCTATCAAGCTACAAATTAATCATCCGAAACTTTGAAACATATTAAGAAGAAATTACGGGGTGGCACATATTGAAAAGAACAATGCAGATGGAAGATGGTCTCTTTATGGCATGACTACACTTGTAACTGGGTACTAGGGGCATGGGGTAAGCAACATAATTTCAACAACTATCCATAATTGTTTTTCTCTATCTTATGAAAGATTAGAGTTCATTTGTTTCATTCATATATATTGTCCATTGTATTGACTTTTGACTAGTTATTGTTTAATGACACATTAGGCATCCACAGTCGAATAATAGCTAGTTTCGGTGTAACAATCTTTAATGATATCTTTACTAGTGAGGGTGGTCAAGGGGGAGGAGTAGATAAGTTTTGGATATTGGGGCGGTAGCAAAGTCTGCAGGAGCGAAGATGCAAAATACGATTGGAGCAGTGAGGTGGCATGCCATATCACCCAAATGTGAGACGATGCGGGATTTGAATAGCCACAGTGGACTTCTGTTAGAAACCAAAGTATTTTTGTTACATTGCTAACGATAGGGGTAAATTTAGAAGAAAGGTATAATGGAGGGTAAATGTAGATTGTGGACTATTTCCAATAGTACACGGGTAAATTTGGCCTTTTTCCCTAATGAATATATATACTTCGTCTTATGAACAGACAAGTCCAATGTGTCCAGAAGGGTAAACAAAGGAAATCAACAACAATAATAACAAATCCAGTGAAATTTCACAAGTGGGGTAAGGGTAGAGTAGTGTGTACGCAGACCTTACCCCGACCTTACGAAGGTAGAGACGATGTTTCCAAAAGACCCTCGGCTTAAGAACAGAAAAAAATGAAGCCATAGGGAAATATTAGTAACAACAAAGTAATAAGACAATCTAAGCAAATATTCAAAACACAATTGTTTTGATAGGTAAGGAAAATTAAGCAAGGTGGAAGCAGAGAATCATAGTCAAGGCTCAAACTAGTCATTGGGAGTTGGAATCAGCTCATGCCATTGAAGGGTAGTGATCTTAACCTTAGAGCAAATACTTGATACATTTATATCTTAGACTACTCTAGCTAAGGTGGTGATGATGGTTCTATTTGTTAGCTATTAGGATGGTTTTTATGCATTATTACTGTTACGCGGTACCTTCTTGATATTCCTTGGAAGGGCAACGTAAGGCTAAGCAATTGATGTCAGTGCAGTTATTGTCCGCCAACTGAGGTCTCCTCCGTGCGCTAGACTAGATTGTCAGTGCCACACAGGAAAATCAATATCAAGAGCAATTGAGAGAACTGAAATAAGAATTGAGAATGAAAGAAAGCTTGATTGCATTAATGAAAGCTATTACAAAAGAGCAAAGGCAGTGTCGAGTGAGAGACACCAGTACAGATAATTGTTGCTTGCTAGAAAGTTTTGATTGCTCGATCCCCCCTAATAATGCTTAGAAAAAATAAACCAAATCTACACGACTAAACTTTAAAAAGCCGGAGACTCATAATGTAAGTGCATGAAATAAAACGACTCTATATTTACAATGGAAATGACTTAGTTTTCTACAAAGCAGGAATAGGCCCTTTGTCAGCAGCAGCGTCTTTGGCATCAAGGTCTGCGTGCGCGACATTGTCTACGTGCGCAGCTTTGTTACAATCTGCCTGCGGCTGGGCGCTGTAGAGAGATATCGGTAGGGCGACAGAGACACCTGTGCGCTTGTCACTTGGCGCGGCCAAGACCACGGGGCCTTCCGTGGCACTAGGCGTTGGGAGGCTTGGTAGCACGCCACGGGGCGCACGCAAGGGGTCATGGGGTATGGATGGAAAGTCGCCCATGACATTCTGCCCCACCTGAGTTGGAAACGTCCTGTCGCCTTACTTGCAAAATAATCTTCAATGAGGCTCTTGTAGGCTTTGAGGTTTGTTCCCCTCTCCCAAGTATTCTCTTCTACATCACAGCCCTGCCATTTTACCAAGAATTCTTGGTGATCTTTTCTTGAAGCATGAATTACTCTGTCATTAAGGATATCTTCAACACGCCTTTTCCCGGTTAAATTGGGACCCCGAATACTGGGTATTGTAAGATGGCTCCGTGAAGGATCCTCCGTGTCTTCTCGAAAAGGTTTCAGGAGACTGAAATGGAAGACATGATGAATTTTCCACCAGGCCGGGGTATCCACCCGGTATGAAACTTTCCCAATGTGCCTTTCAATGGATAAAAGTCCAATATATTTTTGCAATAGGCGAGGGTCATGGACTCCCGCAAATAAGTATCGCTTTGGGATTTTGACCATCACTTTGTCTCCTACTTGATATTCAACAAAGCGACGATTCTGATCGGCATGCCTCTTCATCCACTTTTGAGCTTTGACAAGATAGCTCTGCACTATCTCCAGATTCCGCTTCCACTCTTTTGAGAAGCTAGTAGCTCGAGGAGACTTAGCCGTGTTTGGTGCATTCACTATGTGTGGGAGTAGCGGTTGTTGTCCGGTAACAATTTCAAAAGAGCTTTTGTTTGTACTAGAGCTCTTTTGTGAATTGAAACACAATTTAGCAGCATCTAAAAGCTTCACCCAATTCTTCTGCGATCCGGTTATAAAGTGGCGAAGATATTCCTCCAAGATACCATTGAACCGCTCCGTGTGGACATCAGATTGCGGGTGAAAACTTGAGCTCTGACTCAATTTTGACCCAAGGCACTTAAAAAGTTGGGTCCAAAAGTTGCTGGTGAAGCGTGAGTCACGATCACTAACAATTTCTTTGGACAGGCCCCAATATTTGACGACATGAGAGAAGAAGAGTCGACCTATATCTTCTGCTGAAATATATTGTGGAGCTGCAATAAAGGTGGCATACTTGGAAAACCGGTCTACCACAACCAAGATAGTTGTGAGATCTCCGACCTTGGGCAATCCGTAGATAAAATCCAGAGAAACACTCTCCCAAGGTCTCTTTGGGACAGCTAGAGGTTCCAAGAGTCCCGCTTGTATCAAGCGGTCTGACTTGTCCTTCTGGCATACTAGACAAGTCTTCACATACTGAGCGACATCATCGGCCATTTGAGGCTAATAATAGGCACGACGAAGCAATGCCATGGTGCGTTTTTCACTGGGATGGCCGGCCCACAGAGTATCATGACATTTCGCAAGAAGAGTCCTGCGCATATCTCCTCCTTTCGGAACATAAAGCCGGTTCCCTTTGAACTTCAGGTAACCATCTTCCAGGTAGAACTGGCGAGTCTTTCCATGTCATATCAAATCAACCAAATACTGAGCAGCGGGATACTTTGTGAGTAGATCCCGTATCTGGTCCTTAATGGAGGTGCCTACTTCGCTCCCCCTTAGGGTGGCAAGTAGGCACACTGATGCTAGGTCGGATCTCCGACTGAGTGCATCAACCACATGATTTGTCTTTCCACCGCGGTACTCCAGGTTGAAGTAGAATTTAGCTAGGAGTTCCTGCCACCTGGCTTGTCGACCATTCAGCTTTGGCTGGGTCATGAAATGGCTGACCACTGTGTTGTCTGTCTTTACCACGAACGGGGTTCCCAGCAGATAGTGCATCCAAAGGCGTAAGTAATGGACGACAACCAATAATTCTTTCTCATGGGCGGCATAGCGCTGCTCTGCATCCTTCAGCTTCCGACTCTCGTACGCTACATGGTGCCTTTCTTGCATCAAGACCCCACCAAGAGTGTAGTCAAATGTATCCGTTTGTACCTCGAACGGCTTGGCCAAGTCAGGGAGAGCCAAGACGGGGCTACTAGACATAGCCGCCTTTAATGCGTTGAAGGCCTTCACTCTCCTTGGTCCCTAATCCCAAGGTGTAACCTTCTTGAAGAGTTCTGTCAATGGCACATCAATAAGGGAGTACTTCTTCACAAATCGCCAGTAGAAGTTGCATAGGCCAAGGAACGCCCTCAAAGCATGGACATCGTTTGGCGGCGGCCAGTCCATGATGGCCTGAATCTTCTGCTGATCCATCTTGATGCGTCGTTCCTCAATGACATGTCCGAGGAAGTTAATTTTCTTTGAGCAAAGGAGCCTTTGGACAGCTTGGCATATAGTTCATGCTCCCGCAAATGTCATCTAAGTAGACAACCACAAATTCGTTAATGTACTCCCGGAAGACTTGGTTTATTAGAGTGCAAAATGTTGCTGGAGCATTAGTCAAGCCGAACGGCATGACCAGGAAGTCGTATGAACCATATCTTGTTACAGAGGTCATCTTGTGCTCATCACCCTCTCGATCCGAACTTTCCAATAGCCTGTCTTGAGGTCTATTTTGGTGAACACCGTAGCACCACCCCGTCTGTCGAACAAGTCTACCATTAAAGGAATAGGGTACTTATTCTTCACCGTGATTTTGTTTAGAGCTCGATAATCCACACAGAGTCACAGGCTTCCATCATGTTTCTTTTGGAATAGAACAGGGGACCCATATGGGGACTTTGAGGATACAATGATCCCTGTATCTAGCATTTTCGTCAATTATGTCCGAAGCTCAGTGAGTTTGGGTTGTGACATTCTATAGGGCGTCCGGGCAAATGGCTTCGCACCTGGCACCAACTCGATTTCATGGTCTACAGTGCACCTAGGTGGGATCCGCTTTGGCATGTCTTGTGGCATAACATCTTCAAACTCTAGTAGTAACTCCTTCATGGGTTCAGGAATGGGACCCGATGAGCATTCTATATCTTCAATGTAGAGAGTTGACAGGAACGTAGCCTCATTCCTTTTGACCACCTTCTTCAGCTGCAAGGCCGAGATGTTCTCAACGGCCATCTTCATGGGAAGGCGGGATAATGTAGGGCTTGGCCCCATGGGTTCCCATCATCAGTAGCATGTCTGCGAATGGTACATGCATGGTGTTTGTTTGCCTTAGCAATTCCAGCCCAACAATCAACTCAAAGTCATCTATGATCACCACTCGCAGATTAAACTTTCCTTCGTAGGGGCCAAGCTTCACCGGTACCTCTTTGGCTATTCCACCCACTAGTTGGGAAGGAGAGTTGATAGCCTTGACATTGCCTTTACCTTTCCCTACAACCAGTCCAAGGCGCTCTACCTGAGTCGAGGCTAAGTAGTTATGGGTAGCACCCATGTCTATCATAGCCCGGATGGCTTACCATCCACATTCATCTCGACGAACATCAAGGTCCTTTCTTGTTTAGGAGGAGTATCTTCATTCGCTTTCTTTTTCCCTTTCTTCATGACTAGACGTGGGTCCTTCTTCTTATGGATACCAGCACTGGTCTCCACTAATGCCTCAAAGATGGAACCTACAATTGCATTGAAAACACCTACTAGTTCAGTCTGGTCTGCATTGTCTGAGTCGTCATCTATCCCAACATCAATAGATTGACGGGCATTAATCTATGCATGTGGGCATTCAATGTTCTAATGTGGTTCGCCGCAATAACGACACCCTGAAGGGGGCTTTCTCCCCCGGTCATTATTGTTTGAAGCGGCACTGTTGTTGATGCAGACAGGAGCTCTAGATTTGTTTGAGTTTCGATCTCCTCCACTTTTGCTAGGACCACCTGTGACGACCCGGCCCGTCGTCACGGGAATTACCACCCCGTTATGTTGAAATTGTATGTTTTATGCTTTTATATCAGTGTTAGAGTCTATCGGGTGAGTTAGGAGTGAATTGGATTGAAAATGAGGCATATAGCCTTTTTGAAGGAAACTAGAATAAGGAAAGTCAACTCGGAGTTGACTATTTGGTTAGAGGGCTCGGAATCGGATTCTGATGATTCGGTTAGTTCCGGGAGGTGATTTTTGACTTAGGGGAGCGATCGGAATTGAATTTTGAGGCCCGGTGTAGAAATAGGCTTGAATTGGCTAAGGTTGAATTTTGGCGAAATCCGAACGGTAGGTGAGATTTTGATCCGGGAGTCGAATGGAATTCCGACAGTTGCAGTAGCTCCGTTAGGTGATTTTGGATATGTCCGCAAAATTTTAGGTCATTCGGACGTAGTTTGGTCGGGTTTTTGATCGAATGTGTAATTCGGAAAGTTTTAAGAAATTTAGGCTTGAATCCGTGTGTAATTGGTGATTTTGATGTTTAGGATGGTGTTTTTATGATTGGAACAAGTTCGTATCGTGTTTTGGGGTATGTTGGTGGTTTTCGTTGGGGTCCGGGGGCCTCGGGGTGAATCCGGACCATCATCCGGCATTTGGAAGCAAGAAATGACCTGCTGTAATCTGCAGATCACTGGGCAAACTTTTGGCCTTCGCGTTCGCGAGGGCTATGCCGCGTTCGCGTAGGCCGGGATCAGATGACTATCGCGTTCGCGAGGGTTGGCGTCGCGTTCGCGTAAGAGGAAGCTGGGAAGCATCGCGTTCGCGATGGACTGGGACGCGTTCGCGTATAAGGAATTCGCAAGGCATCGCGAACGCGTGAGGCATGTCGCGTTCGCGTAGAGGAAAAGTCCGAGCTGGGGAGAATGGTCTTCGCGGACGCGTGAAGGAGTGACGCGTTCGCGATGAAGAAGAGGAAAAAGGCATCGCGTTCGCGTGAGAGGCGTCGCGAACGCGATGAAGAAAATTGGCTGGCAGTGAAGTTAAGTTCAGAACAGAACCAGTCGCGGGTTTAATACCCAAAAACGCCATTTTTGAGTTCTAGAGAGAGAAACTCACGAGAATTGCTGGTAATTCATCGGGGATTCGTTGGAGGTAAGTTTTGTGGCTTAATTACATCATTTTAACATGAAATCATGGGTTAAATTTCTGGTAAATGGAAGATTAAAGGTGGGTTTGAGCCCTAGGCCTAAATTAAAGAAAAACACCGATTTGAGTGGGCAAATGGAGTCCGATTTTGGTAAATTTTATATGCCTAGACTCGTATCGAGATGAGGATTCCGAATATGTGACTTTTGTAATTTTTCGAGAAGTGTACCGAAAGTCGGGTTTTGACAACTTTGGGAATTTTGATGTAAATTGAGTTGTATTGATTGGGTGTCGTCCCATTGCCTAATTTGTTGTATTTCTACTGTATTTGATCAGATTCTACACGTGCGGAGCTTGATTCTCGTGGCAAGGGCATTGCGGAGTAGTCGTCGTGCCGTATTGAGGTGAGTAATAGATGTGGGTGATGACCAGCGGGTTCGAAACCCCGGTATACCACTTTGTGACGCTGTATAGCGGCGAGACACGTACTCTCTTATGAGTGCGGGGTCGATTGTGATTGGGGACTATGGCTTAGTCCGACTTGTTGATACTGTATTATGATAATTGGCTATTCTTGAGCCGTTGAACCTCCTTCTCGGATGGTTGCATACTATATATTGTGATATTGGCCACTCTTGAGCCGAGGAACCCCCTTCTTGGGCGGTTGAGTATACTTGTGGGCCGTGAGCCAGTTATTGGATCCCGCGAGGATCGTTATCATTGTCTTATCATATTGACATGTTAGTTACTACCGATCCGTAGCTATTTCTGTTATCATGCTATTTCCAATCTCTGGAACTTGGTATTACTGTTTAACAACTAAAAAATGATAAAAAGGTTTTCAAAACTACTTTTGAGCCTGCGAGGCTGTATTTGCATATTAGCTGATTGGTAGTGGATCGGGCTGCGCGCCGCAGCAGTATATATGTTGGATCGGACTGCACGCCGCAGTGATATTGTGCTTGGGCTGAAGGAGCCCTTCCGGAGTCTGAACCCCCACAGTGAGCACAGGTACCCAAATTGGATCGGCTACGCGCCGTAGCGGTCATATCATGCATTGCATTGCATTTAGCTACATCTGCTAGCTGTTATACTGTTTTGCTGGTACTTATTGGTACAGGTACATTTGATATCGATTATATGACAGGGTGTTTGTCTACAGCCTTTACATAGTGCTTTATTGCGGATTTCTTATCTGCGTTGTCTTACCCTTGTTTATTACCACTGAGTCTGGCAGTACTCATTTTACTCCCTGCACCTTGTGTGCAGATCCAGGTACCTCTCAGCAGTGATCCGGTAGCTGTGTGAGGCGACGCTTGTGGATATTCGAGGTAGCTGCAGAGTCCGCAGGACCCGATATTCCTTCTTACTGTTTTGATTTTATATTGGCTTTCCTTTCCGCACTTGGTATCTTGTAAACCTTTATACACTCATGTTCAGTAGAGGCTCATGACTCTTGACCCTTCGGTCTATGGGAGTTAGTATATTTTGGGACTTGGTTTCCCCGATGTTGGTATAAGTATTACTATTGTTTCATATTTTGAAATGCTTAAATGGGTTAAAGAGAGCTTCAAGCTCCGTTGTTGATATTGATTGGTCAGGCTGGCTTAGCAATGTGCTGGGCGCCATCACGACCGGATTTGGGGTCGTGACAAGTTGGTATCAGAGCCTAGGTTTACTAGGCCTCATGAGTCTTGAGCCGGTTAGTAGAGTCTTGTGGATCGGTACGGGGACGCCTGTACTTATCCTCGGGAGGCTGCGAACCTTTAGGAAACACTTCACTTTTCTTGAACTATGTCGTGCGATCTTGTTGTTCTGAGAACTGAACTTCTATATTCTATTCTCTCGCAGATGGCGAGAATGCGAGCATCAGGACGAGGTGGACGACCTCCATTGCCACCTGTTAGAGGCCGTGGGCGCGGTCGTGCTAGAGGTAGAGGTAGGGCGGCTGAGGCAGTGCCTGCTGACCCGCCTGTTGTACCAGTTCAGGAGCAGCCCCCAGTGGTTGATGCTCCAGCAGCCCAGTTCAGGGCCAGACTGTATCTATTGCTATTCCTGGTCTTCAGGAGACTCTTGCTCAGATATTATCGGTGTGTTCCGGTTTGGCTCGGGTAGTCTCAGCTACTGCTACTGCAGCGACATCTCAAATAGGGGGTGGTCAGCAGACCCCTGCAGCTCGCACACCTGACCCGGTTGTTCAGGGACTTCAGGACGCCAGAGGCGGTCCCCGCTCAGGTGGTTGCACCGGTTATTCCTCCAGCTGCACCAGCTCCAGCTCCAGAGCATATGGTTTCGGTTATGCCCGACGACGAGCAGCGTCGTCTTGAGAGGTTTGGTAGACTTCAGCCACCCCATTTCAGTGGCGTTGAGGGCGAGGATGCCCAGGGTTTCTTGGACAAGTGTCAGAGGATATTGCGAACGGCTGGTATTCTTGAGTCCAGCGGAGTTTCATTTACTACCTTTCAGTTCACTGGTCCCGCATTCGATTGGTGGGAAGAGTTTGAGAGGTGTAGGCCTGCAGGAGCAGCACCTCTCACATGGCAGCAGTTCTCTACTCTCTTTCTAGAGAAATATGTACCTCGGTCTCGTCGCGAGGAGCTACGTCGCCGGTTCGAGTGGTTGATTCAGGGCGACATGTCTGTGACTCAGTATGAGCTTAGATTCACACAGTTGGCTGGGCATGCCACATGGATGATCCCTACTGATAGGGAGAGGATCAGGAGGTTCATTGATGGCCTCAACTACTCTATCCGCATTCTTATGACCGAGAGAGAGTTTTGTCATCATCATTTGAGCAAGGTTGTTGATATGGCACGCTCCATTGAGGCGGATCGTCGCCGAGAGAGAGAGGAGCGGGAGGCCGAGAGGCCTCGTGGTTCGGGCAGTTTCAGTGGTGCTCCATCTAGAGGGCATTCCCAGCAGAGAAGAGGTCGCTCGTCTAGACCTTCTCATTCGAGCCGCCCGGAGCAGAGCGGAGGTTCGCATGGTCGTGGTCGACGGGGGTTTCAACAGGGTCGGTCATCACTTAGTGCCCTTCCGGCTCGAGTGCGGCACCTACTTCTTCGGCCTAGGGTTCTTCTCGCGGCGAGGGGTTCCCTTCGGTCCCCCTTCTCCGGCACCGGGTGCATGTTATGAGTGTGGTGAGTTTGGCCACATGAGGAGACGGTGCCCTCGACTCCGTAGGGACAGGACTCAGCAGAGGGATCAGCCCTCATCTTCAGCACCATCTCGGTCTAGTAGAGGTGGAGGTCAGTCTTCTCGTGGTCGCCCCAGGGGCGAGGAGAGATCTGGTGGAGGCCAGGCACGGTTCTATGCACTTCCTGACGGGCGTGATGCAGTTGCCTCCGATGCTGTGATTACAGGTATCATTTCTGTCTGTCACAGAGATGCCTCTGTTCTATTTGATCCAGGGTCCACATATTCTTACGTGTCCTCTTATTTTGCACATCATTTGGGTGCGACTCGTGGTAGTCTTGATTTACCTGTTCATGTATCCACCCCCGTGGGTGATACGATCGTTGTGGATCATATCTATAGATCATGTGTTATATCTATTGGGGGTCTGGAGACCGAGGCCGATTTGTTATTGTTGGGTATGGTGGACTTTGATGTTATATTGGGTATGGACTGGTTGTCTCCGTACCATGCTATATTGAACTGTCATGCTAAGACAGTTACGTTGGCCATTCCTGGTATTTCTCGGATTGAGTGGCGGGGTTCGACCGATTTCGTCCCTAGCCGTGTCATTTCGTTCCTAAAAGCTCAGAAGATGGTTGAAAAACGGTGTTTATCGTATTTAGCTTTTGTGAGAGATGTGGGAGCTGAGTCTCCTAGCATTGATTATGTACCTGTTGTGAGGGACTTCCCAGATGTATTCCCCTCAGACCTGTCGGGCATGCCGCCGGACAGGGATATTGATTTTGGCATTGACTTGGTGCCGGGCACTCAGTCCATATCCATTCCTCCTTATCGGATGGCACCAGCTGAGTTGAAAGAACTGAAAGAGCGGCTTCAGGAGCTTCTGGATAAGGGTTTTACCTGCCCTAGTGTGTCCCAGTGGGGTGCGCCGGTGTTATTTGTTAAAAAGAAAGATGGTTCCATGCGAATGTGTATTGATTATAGGCAGTTAAACAAAGTAACAGTGAAGAACAAGTACCCTCTACCGCATATTGATGATTTGTTTGATCAGTTACAGGGTGCGAGGGTGTTTTCTAAGATTGATCTTCGTTCAGGCTATCACCAGCTGAAGATCAGGGACTCGGATATTATGAAGACTGCATTCAGGACCAGATATGGTCATTATGAGTTTTTGTGATGTCGTTTGGGCTGACCAACGCCCCAGCAGCATTTATGCATCTGATGAACAGTGTGTTCAGGCCTTATTTGGATTCATTTGTGATTGTGTTCATTGATGACATTCTAGTCTACTCCCGTAGTCAGGAGGAGCATGCTCAGCATTTGAGTATTGTGTTGCAAAGATTGAGAGAGGAGAAGGTGTATGCTAAATTCTCCAAGTGCGAGTTTTGGCTCGAGTCCGTAGCATTTCTGGGACATGTGGTGTCTCGTGATGGTATTCAGGTTGATCAGAAAAAGATAGAGGCGGTGCAGAGTTGGCCTAGACCGACCTCAGCTACAGAGATCAGGAGTTTTCTTGGTTTGGCGGGATATTATCGCCGGTTTGTTCGGGGATTTTCATCCATTGCTTCTTCATTGACTAAATTGACCCAGAAGGGTGCACCATTCGTGTGGTCGGATGAGTGCGAGGAGAGCTTTCAGAAGCTCAAGACAGCTTTGACCACAGCTCCAGTGTTAGTATTGCCATCAACTTCAGGTTCATATACCGTTTATTGTGATGCCTCGAGAGTGGGGATAGGTTGTGTGTTGATGCAGGAAGGTAAGGTAATTGCTTATGCTTCTCGGCAGTTGAAGCCACGTGAGAAGAACTATCCTGTTCATGATTTGGAGCTAGCCGCCATTGTTCATGCATTGAAGATTTGGAGGCACTATTTGTACGGTGTGTCTTGTGAGGTGTATACCGAGCATCGTAGTCTCCAGCACTTGTTCAAACAGAAAGACCTTAATTTGAGACAGCGGAGATGGCTTGAGTTGCTTAAGGATTATGACATTACTATATTATATCATCCGGGTAAGGCCAATGTGGTGGCCGATGCTTTGAGCCGGAAGGCGGTCAGTATGGGGAGCTTGGCATATATTCCAGTTGAGGAGAGGCCATTTGCTTATGATGTTCGGGTGCTAGCCAATCGGCTAGTGAGGTTAGATATTTCGGAGCCCAGCCGGGTATTGGCTTGTGTTGTATCTCGGTCATCTCTATATGATCGTATTCGTGAGCGCCGATATGATGATCCACATTTGGCTGTCCTGAGGGATAGAGTTCAGCATGATGATGCTAGAGATGTCACCATTGATAGTGACGGCGTATTGAGGATGCGGGGCCGGATATGTGTGCCCAATGTTGATGGCCTTCGTGAGTTGATTCTGGAGGAGGCCCATAGCTCGCGGTATTCTATCCATCTAGGAGCCGCTAAGATGTATCAAGATTTGAAACAGCACTATTGGTGGAGAAAGATGAAAATAGACATTGTCGGACATGTAGCACGGTGCCTCAACTGTCAGCAGGTTAAGTACGAGCATCAGAGGCCCGGTGGTGTATTTCAGCGCATTGTTATTCCTGAGTGGAAATGGGAGAGGATCACTATGGACTTTGTTACTGGACTCCCTCGGACGGCGAGGAAGTTTGATTCGGTATGGGTGATTGTGGATAGACTGACCAAGTCAGCTCACTTCATTCCAGTTAGTACTACCTACTCATCGGAGCGGTTGGCGACGATCTTTATTCGAGAGATTGTTCGGTTGCATGGAGTCCCAGTGTCTATCATATCCGATAGGGGTACTCAGTTCACTTCTCAGTTTTGGAGAGCATTTCAGCGAGAGATGGGTACGCGGGTTGAGTTGAGTACAACATTTCACCCCAGACAGACGGGCAGTCTGAGCGCACTATTCAGATCTTGGAGGATATGTTGCGAGCTTGTGTGATTGATTTTGGTGGTTCGTGGGATGAGTTCCTACCACTTGCTGAGTTTGCCTACAACAACAGTTATCAGTCGAGTATTCAGATGGCCCCGTATGAGGCATTGTATGGCAGGCGGTGTAGATCCCCCGTGGGATGGTTTGAGCCTGGTGAGGTTAGATTGATAGGGACCGAGTTAGTCCAGGATGCTCTGGATAGAGCAAAGTTGATCCAGGAGAGGCTTCGTACAGCACAGTCTCGTCCAGAAGAGTTATGCGGACCGTAGAGTTCGAGAGTTGTCTTTCATGGTTGGTGACAGAGTATTGTTGAAGGTTTCACCTATGAAGGGTGTCATGAGGTTTGGGAAGAAAGGAAAGTTGAGTCCCAGGTACATTGGTCCTTTTGAGATACTTAGGAGAGTTGGAGAGGTGGCATATGAGTTGGCCTTGCCGCCCAGCTTATCCAGCGTTCATCCAGTATTCCATGTGTCTATGCTCCGGAAGTACATTGGAGATCCGTCTCATGTATTAGACTTCAGTACCATTCAGCTTGATGGTGATCTATCCTATGATGTGGAGCCTATTGCTATTTTGGGTCGTCGGGTGAGAAAATTGAGGTCTAAGGAGATTGCATCAGTTAAGGTTCAGTGGAGAGGTCGACCCGTGGAGGAGGCCACTTGGGAGATCGAGCGGGAGATGCGGAGCAGATATCCTCACTTGTTTGAGACTTCGGGTATGTTTCTTGACCCGCTCGAGGACGAGCGTTTGCTTAAGAGGGGGAGAATGTGACGACCCGGCCCGTCGTCACGGGAATTACCACCCCGTTATGTTGTAAATATATGTTTTATGCTTTTATATCAGTGTTAGAGTCTATCGGGTGAGTTAGGAGTGAATTGGATTGAAAATGAGGCATATAGCCTTTTTGAAGGAAACTAGAATAAGGAAAGTCAACCCGGAGTTGACTATTTGGTTAGAGGGCTCGGAATCGGATTCTGATGATTCGGTTAGTTCCGGGAGGTGATTTGTGACTTAGGGGAGCGATCGGAATTGAATTTGGAGGCCGGTGTAGAAATAGGCTTGAATTGGCTAAGGTTGAATTTTGGCGAAATCCGAACGGTAGGTGAGATTTTGATCCGGGAGTCGGAATGGAGTTCCGACAGTTGTAGTAGCTCCGTTAGGTGATTTTGGATATGTCCGCAAAATTTCAGGTCATTCGGACGTAGTTTGGTCGGGTTTTTGATCGAATGTGTAATTCGGAAAGTTTTAAGAAATTTAGGCTTGAATCCGTGTGTAATTGGTGATTTTGATGTTTAGGATGGTGTTTTTATGATTGGAACAAGTTCGTATCATGTTTTGGGGTATGTTGGTGGTTTTCGTTGGGGTCCCGGGGGCCTCGGGGTGAATCCGGACCATCATCCGGCATTTTGAAGCAAGAAAAGACCTGCTGTAATCTGCAGATCACTGGGCAAACATTTGGCCTTCGCGTTCGCGAGGGCTATGCCGCGTTCGCGTAGGCCGGGATCAGATGACTATCGCGTTCGCGAGGGTTGGCATCGCGTTCGCGTAAG
>JASVEL010006096.1:0-27050 GCA_032618575.1 Nicotiana noctiflora | reverse complement strand
ACTGATCAGCAGCCCGAGGTCCCAGCAGCGGCAGCTCCCACTAGGGGTAGAGGCCGAGGTCGAGGTCATCCTAGAGGCCAAGGTAGGGGCAGAGCTTAGCCCCGAGCAGCGGCCCAAGTGACAGAACCTCATGCTCATATCGAGGAGGAGGTTCCAATCCTAGCAGCTCCAGTAGGCCCAGCTCAGGTCCCAGGAGGAGTTATGTTTTCACCGGATCTTCAGGATGCTTTGGTCCGGATAGCAGGTTTTATGGACAATATCACCAGAGCAGGTTTATTACCAGTAGCACCAGCCACTTCTCAGGCTGGAGGAGGTAATCAGACTCCTGCTACGCGCACTCCGGAGCCAGTAATTCCCCAGGCTCAAGTTCCTGTGATTCAGCCAGTTGAGGCAGCTCAGCCTGTTATTGTGATTCCGTCTAATGATGGTGCAGCTATGTCCGCTGACGCGTTATGGAGATTGGACAGATTTACCAAGCTGTTCACTACCACATTCAGTGGCACTCCTTCAGAGGATCCACATGATTTCATATATAGCTGCCACGAGGTTCTCCGTACTATGGGTATCGTGGAGACTAATGGTGTGGACTTTGCTACTTTTCGATTATCTGGTTCTGCCAAGATTTGGTGGAGGGATTATTGTCTATCCAGGCCAGCGGGATCATCTTCTTTGACTTGGGGGCAATTTGCAGAACTGTTCTTGGAAAAGTTCCTTCCAGCAACTTAGCGGGAGGCTCTGCGCAGGCAATTTGAGCATCTTCATCAGGGTTCTATTTCTATGTCTGTCACACAGTACGAGACTAGCTTCGTTGACCTGGCTCGTCATGCTATTATCATACTTCCCACAGATCGGGAAAGGGTGAGAAGGTTTATTGATGGCTTGAATCAGCCAATTCGACTATAGATGGCTTTGGGGGCAGGAACTGAAATCACTTTTCAGGAGGCGGCTAATGCAGCCCGCCGGATCGAGATGGCTCTGTCACAGGGAGCAGGTCGTGGATCGGATAAGAGGCCCCGTAATTTGGGTAGATTCAGTGGTACCTTGTCTGGAGGTAGAGATTCTCATAATAGAGGCCATCCTCCTAGGCCTTATCAGTCAACTCTTCAGGTTTCTCACGATGCTTCCGGTGATCGTAATTCTCAGCCACGCTACTCTGATCAGCAGCCTATCAGTGCACCACCACTTCGCTATTTTCAACAGTCGAGGGCTTGTTTTACGTGTGGTGATCTTAGGCACATTGCAAAGTATTGCCCTCGAGTTTCTGACAGGTCTCAGCAGCAGGGTTCTCGTGCCATAGTTCAGGCCCCAGTTCCCTCACATCCCGCCCAGCCAGCTAGAGGCGGAGGTAGAGGACATAGAGGTGGAGGTAGAGGTCATAGAGGTGGAGCTTAGACTGATAGAGGTAGAGACCAACCAGCAGCTGATCGTCCTAGAGATACTGCTCAGGGTGGTGGGGCACAACCCCGATGTTATGCACTTCCCGCCAGACCAGAGGCTGAGTCTTCTGATGCCGTCATTACAAGTATTATTTTGGTTTGTGATAGAAAGGCATCAGCATTATTTGACCCTGGGTCTACATATTCGTACGTGTCCTCCTATTTTACACCGTACTTGATTCAGCCTAGTGATGCACTGGGTGTTCCTGTTCATGTGTCTACACTAGTAGGCGATTCTATTGTGGTTGATCGAGTTCATCGGTCATGTATTATAGTAATTGAGGGTCTCGAGACCCGTGCTGATTTATTGCTCCTAAATATGGCGGACTTTGATATTATATTAGGCATGGACTGGCTATCTCCATATCATGCTATTTTAGATTGCCATGCCAAGACTGTGACTTTAGCTCTGCCGAATTTTCCTCGTATAGAGTGGAAAGGAATTTTAGGTCATACTAGTCGCAATGTTATTTCTTATATTCAGGCTCAGCGTATGGTTGAGAAGGGATGCTTGGCTTATTTGGCCTATGTCCGTGATTCCAGTGCTGAGGTTCCTTCTATTGACTCTGTGGCTGTGGTTCGCGAATTTGTTGAAGTATTTCCCTTCAGACTTACTGGGTATGCCGCCCGATAGGGACATTGATTTTTGCATTGACTTGGCTCCGGGCACTCAGCCCATTTCCATTCCCCCATATCGTATGGCTCCGCCAGAGTTAAAAGAATTGAAGGAGCAGTTGCAGGATTTACTTGAAAAGGGTTTCATTAGACCCAGTGTTTCGCCGTGGGGTGCACCAGTATTATTTGTAAAGAAGAAAGATGGTTCGATGAGAATGTGCATTGACTATCGACAGTTAAACAAGGTGACTATTAAAAATAAATATCCACTTCCGTGAATTGATGATTTATTTGACCAGCTTCAGGGTGCCAAGGTATTTTCGAAGATAGATTTGAGATCTGGCTATCACCAGCTGAAGTTTTGGGTTGACAAATGCCCCAGCAGCTTTTATGGAATTGATGAATCGGGTGTTCCAGCCTTATTTAGACTTGTTTGTAATAGTCTTCATTGATGACATATTAATATATTCCCGCAGTCATGAGGAGCATGCGCAACATCTCAGAGTGGCCTTGCAGACTCTGAGAGATAGCCAACTATATGCAAAATTTTCAAAGTGTGAATTTTGGCTAAGTTCAATTGCATTCCTAGGCCATATTGTGACGGCAGCAGGTATTTAGGTTGATCCGAAGAAGATTGAGGCAGTTAAGAACTGGCCTAGACCGACATCAGCCACAGAGATTCGGAGTTTCTTGGGATTAGCGGGTTATTATTGCTGATTCGTAGAGGGGTTTTCATCTATTGCAACCCCACTGACCAGATTGACACAGAAAGGTGTTAAATTTGAATGGTCCGATGGATGTGAGGTGAGCTTTCAAAAGCTCAAGACAGCCTTGACCACAACACCGGTATTGATTTTACCCACAGGTACGGGACCTTATACTGTTTATTGTGATGCTTCCCGTATTGGGCTTGGTGCAGTGTTAATGTAGGATGGCAAGGTTATTGCCTATGTTTCGAGGCAGTTGAATATTCATGAAAAGAACTATCCAGTGCATGATCTAGAATTGGCGGCGATTATTCACGCATTGAAGATCTGGAGGCATTATTTGTATGGGGTAGCATGTAAAGTATACACCGATCATAAGAGTCTTCAGTATTTGTTTAAGCAGAAAGAGTTGAATTTGAGGCAGAGAAGGTGGCTAGAATTGCTAGAAGATTATGATGTCACCATTTTATATCATCCGGGAAAAGCAAACGTGCTGGCCGACGCTTTGAGTAGGAAGTTAGCCAGTATGGGCAGTCTTGCTTATATTCCAGTCAATCAGAGACCACTTGCTTTGTATGTTTAGTCCTTGGCCAACCGATTTATGAGGTTGGATATTTCTGAGCCTAGTCGAGTACTAGCTTGCACGATCGCTCGCTCTTCATTATTGGAGCGTATCCGTGATCAACAATATTATGATTCTTATTTATGTGACCTTAGAGATAGGGTTCAGCGAGGAGGTGCTAAACAGGTCACCTTAGATGCTGATGGGATTATGAGGATGCAAGGGCGCATTTGTGTGCCAAATGTTGATGGGCTTAGAGAATTGATTCTAGAAGAAGCTCACAGTTCGCGTATTCTATTCATCCAGGCGCAGCAAAGATGTATCAAGAATTGCGGCAACACTATTGGTGGCGCATAATAAAAAAGGATATTGTGGCTTATGTGGCACGGTGCCTTAATTGTCAGCAGGTTAAGTATGAACATCAGAGACCTGGCGGTTTATTTCAGAGAATTGAACTTCCTGAATGGAAGTGGGAGCGAATCACGATGGATTTCATTTCGGGACTTCCGAAGACTCGGAAGAAGTTTGATGCTGTTTGGGTGATTGTTGATAGGCTGACCAAGTCAGCTCATTTTGTTCCTATTGCCACTACCTATTCATCCGAGAGGTTAGCTGGGATTTATATCAAAGAGATCATTCGCCTTCATGGCGTGCCAATCTCTATTATTTCGGATCGAGGTGCACAGTTTACCTCACATTTCTGGAAGGCGGTTCAACGAGAGTTGGGCACACAAGTTCAGCTAAGTACAGCCTTTCATCCCCAGACGGATGGTCAGTCCGAGAGGACTATTCAGATACTGGAAGATATGCTACGGGCGTGTGTTATTGATTTTGAGGTTCGTGGGATCAATTCCTGCCTTTGGCAGAGTTTGCTTATAATAATAGTTATCAATCGAGCATCCAGATGGCTCCTTATGAAGCATTGTATGGTAGGCGGTGTCTTTCTCCGGTTGGATGGTTTGAACCGGGAGAAGCTCGGTTATTGGGCACGGATTTAGTTCAGGAGGCCTTAGATAAGGTCAAGATTATTCAAGATAGGCTTCGCACAGCTCAGTCCAGGCAAAAGAGCTATGCAGATTGCAAGGTTAGAAATATAGTTTTCATGGTAGGGGAGCGAGTATTGCTCCTAGTATCGCCTATGAAGGGCGTGGTGAGATTTGGAAAGAAGGGCAAACTTAGCCCTAAGTTTATTGGACCATTCGAGATTCTTGATCGTGTGGGAGATGTGGCATATAAACTTGCCTTGCCACCTAGCTTATTAGTTGTACATCCAGTGTTTCATGTGTCCATGCTTCGAAAATATCACGGCGATCCGTCGCACGTGTTAGATTTCAGCATTGTCCAATTGGATAAAGATCTGTCCTATGAGGAGGAGCAGGTAGCTATCCTAGATCGGCAGGTTCGATAGTTGAGGTCGAAGAGTTTTCCTTTTGTGCGAGTTCAGTGGAGGGGTCAGCCTCCTGAGGCATCGACCTGGGAGTCCGAGTCTGACATGCGGAGCTGATATCCTCATCTATTCCCTGACTCAGGTACTTCTTTCTTTTGTCCGTTCGAGGACGAACGATTGTTTTAGAGGTGGAGAATGTGATGACCCAAAGGGTCATCACTTATTTTATTAATCATTTCGAGCTTCTGAGGCCTTGAAAACCTCATTCGATATTGCCTCAATTTACGTGCACGATCCGGGCATGTGGCCAGAAAGTTTTTGTGATAGAAAATATGAATTCTATGAGACATTTGGAGAAAAATGATATTAATATTGATATGGTTGACTTCGGTCAACATTTTTGGTAAACGGACCCGGGCCCGAGATTGGATGGTCCCGAAAGGTCCGTAAGAAATATATGGGACTTGGACATGTGTCCGAAGTCGAATTCTGAGGCCTGGAGCCCAAGTTATGAATTTGTCTGTGAAATTGTTTTTGATGTAATTATTAAAGGAAAATGAATTAATTGACCTTGGTATCGGGCTCGTATTTTGGTTCCGACGCCCGGTACAAGTCTTAAATATTATATATGTGCTTTTTGCAAAGTTTGGTGACATTCGGATGTCGTTTGATATGTTTTGGACCTTGAGTTCCAAGTTTGTAAGTTTTGAAAACCAAAAGTATGAAAATCATGAACTTGAGGCTTGATTTGATGAAAATGATGTGATATTCGCGATGTGATCGCACGAACAAGTTCGTAATGTGTTTTTGATGTTGTGTACATGCTTGGTTTGGAGCCCGGGGGGCTCGGGTAATGATTTGATAGGCCGTTGGATCAATTTCTGAATTTTTGCACTGCTGGTTTTTCACCCAGTTGTTGGCTTCGCATTCGCGAAGCATTTCTCGCAATTGCGAAACTGACCGATCAAGGCAGGGTTCGCAAATGCGAACCCTTGATCGCAAATGCGAAGGGCGTCCAGGACTGCTTGGGTTCGCAGATGCGAACACAACCTCGCAAATGCGAGGCCTTCAGTGTTAAGCCAGGCTTCGCAAATGCGAAGCATTCTTCGCAAATGCGAAGGTCCCTTGAAGCCAGCCTTGTTCGCAAATGCGAACATTATGTCACAAATGCGAACCCCCCCAGCATTTGCCTTGGCTTCGCAAATGCGAACAAAAGTTTGCAAATGCGAACTTTCCATTCTTAGATTATTTTTCAAACTCTAGAAATTGGTCGGGGTTCGCAAATGTGAACACAGAGACCTGTAAATCACGATTTCCAGCTTCATTTTTTACATTTCACAACCCAAAAACACCCATTGGCGATTTTTCACGAACTCCCTCTTCTTCAAAGAAGTTGTAAGTCACTTTTTACTTAATTCTTTTAATTCCTAACAACATTAAACATGTTTTTCAATAGAAATCAAAGGTTTTCATGGTACAATTTCTTGTTTTTGGTAGAATATAGGGTTTTTCATGAATTGGGTAATTGGACCTCGAATTGAGGTCCGATTTTGAAACAAATCATATACTTGAACTCGTGGGGGATGGGTAACCGGATTTTGATCCGAACCCCGAGTTCCGACCATATGGGCCCGGGGTCGAAATTCACTATTCCGGGCAGAATGTTGAAAAAGTTGAAATTTGCCTTATGAATTAGTTTGTTGAGTAGTATTGATGATATTAAATCAATTGTGTATAGATACAATTGGATTGGAGACGAATTTGAAAGGAAAAGGCATTTCCACGGATTGAATTGTTCGTAAACTTTCGAGGTAAGTGTTTGTTCTATCCTAGTTTGAAGGAATAGGAATTTAGTTGTGTATGAATTGTTGATTAAGAGTTACCGGTGTCACACCGGTAATGGAGATAAATTATTGAATTATTATCAATTATTGGTTAAATGCCGGTAATATATATATATATATATATATATATATTTATGAATTGGGATCGTGTGGCGCGCCGACCACTTATATGATAAGAAATGGGATCGTGTGGCACGCCGACCACAAAGTGACTTGAAATCTGGCATTGGCCATAGTTGCCGGTAGACTATTGATATATTTTGGAGCGGGTGGTACGCTTACCACAAGATATAACTTACTGTTACAGATGGGAGCGGGTGGTACGCCTACCACGAGATATGAAATGAAAAAGCAATTGAGATATGAAAGTAAGATTTATTCTGTTGACTAGATTACTCTGGATATTATGAGTTATTGACTGTTATTTCAGAGTAGAGTCTTTCCTTATAAATGCTTTGTATATGTATATATATTGCAACTGTACAGGTTTATGTGGGTGACTGGCCTTAGTCTCGTCACTATTTCGCTGGGATAGGCCAGGCACTTACCAGCATATGGGGTCGGTTGTGCTGATACTACACTCTGCGCTCTTTTGCGCAGATACAGATTACGGACAGCAGCAGCGGCAGTAGCGACTTGTGGATTTTCCGACTACTGAGACTACGAGGTAGCCTTGCAGGAGTCCGCAGGACCCGTTGTCTCTTCTATCTATGTATTTCATTCTGTTATCTCATGTATTCGAGATAAACAACGTATATTTCTTTCAAACAATTGTGTGTATTATTCTTACAAGTTCGTGAGTATTGTGACACCAGTCTTGGGTAGTGTATCGTGTTTGGATTTCTTTATCATATTTGATAAGATTGACTAAGTCTTCCGCTAAGTTTAATTATTCCGCCGTAATTTATATGTTTTTAATTTTAAAGTCTTAATAAAAGTTTGGTAACTAATGGAAATGTAAGTAATATTTGGCTTGCCTAGCTTCTACTAGTAGGCGCCATCATGACTCCCGATGGTGGAAAATCCGGGTCGTGACATTTCTTAAGTGGTATGATCCTTATATGTACGTTAGAACATCCCATATGTCGTTGAAAGGTACGTGTTGTAATTAAAAAAAAAATTGGGTCGCTTGAAAGAGTAGACTCAGCTGATGTGGGGATGAATGCAAGGTTTGCAGAGGATTTCAATAGCAGATGAACTGTGTTTTCATAAACTAGTAGATGATTTGAGTTTAATATCACTCTAATATTGTGGCATCATTAGAGTAAAAGTATTATGGGTTATTGAATATGTCCTGATAGATGGCTTCGAGCCAAGTTGGGGAGGTTGCTACTGATTAGCTGGTTGCACGGTTATGTTCTATGTTGGTTCCATTTTGAGGTATGCTGGCGAATCGGTTTTGGTTGCAGAAATTGAGTGGAGGATGGCACATGTGAAGTGAAATTTTGATGTAGGTTATACGATACTTCATAGATGTGTAAACATAATAGGATGTCTTGAGCTGTTACAGGTAAACAATGCTCAGTGTATAGAGAAGGAATATGGTTGTTTTTATTAGTATGAGATAATGTTCTGCAGTGTCAGAGTGCCGATAAGGCACAAGTAGTTCTGTTCGTTAAGTTAGATAATTTATAGTTGTTTAAGAGTGAACTCTCGAGAATGGTTTTATTATGTTCAAGATTTGGCATGTAATAATAAGGTGTCTTAAGGTTGTGTATGTGGATAGGGACAATGTTTTCAATTAGAAAAGATCAATACTTGTGGTAATTTATGTAATTATGGGATTCTATGTATCCGTATCTAGAAAGTAATGGTAACGAGTTCAGATTCGCAGGAAGTTGTTCAAGTAAAGTATTCTGGAACGCGATATTTCTGGGAAACGTTGGGAGAGTATTCGGTGGCCTATGAGGCTTAGACAGTGTGGTCCTAGGTGCGAGTCTCACATGGCAAGCCTAGATTGAGGCATCGTGATGCTACATCGAGGGAGAAATATCAAGTGGATGATGAAAAAAAAGAGAAAAAAAAGAGAAATTAGACAAATGGAATAGCTGGATAGTAAACCGAATCGGTATGGTAAGGATATGATTAATTCTTCGTATGTGTTTGAGGTAATGAGCTTTTACTGGTATTGTACAACAACGCTCTTTAGTTCTGACTGCTTGCTTAGCTGGGTTCGGGTAAAAGGATTCAGTCCTGACCGTTTAGCTTGTGAATGAAATTTGGAGAGATTTCTTGATGAGTTTTACCGTGATGTGAAGGTGAGTATATTTCCTATGGGTAGCGAAGCATGGACTGTGTAATGATTTTTCTTCTAAATGGGATCAATGAAAGTTCATGACTAGTTGAGTGCGTCGATGTCTGCAGCACGGAAAGGGAGATAAAAGTCCTCATGTTATCCTAGTGTGGTATGGTATATGAGATATGTTATGGAGGATTGGATGTGTAAGGTTACGGTTCAGTTTATAATGGAAAGTTATTAAATTCTTAAGCAGCACGGGCTGCAGGTGATTTAAGAATCGATCTTCAGATGATTAATGAAAATGGTACTTCTATTCTAGTGATTTGACGGGGGTATATGTTCAGTAAAAAGAGCAAGGTGATGTAAACTGATGATACTTCAGTAGTATTGCGACATTTTCTTGATGGATCGACTATGGATATTTGAGTTTGTTGATGGCGCAGGGAAATTTTTGAATATCTTTCGCGGTATGAATGTGTATTTGATGTGTGATATGTATTCATACGGCAGAGTGTGGAATCAGGTATAGTGATTCATGTGTTATATGAAGTTGGAGACTAGGAGTTCTCATGATCCGACTATACAGTGGTTGTAGATCATGTGTATCGACATCGTCTAGAGGTTATTAGAAATTGGAGGACTGAGTGGATCTTTCTTTGTTTAGTATATTAAATTTGGATTATGATATTAGATTTCAGACTGGTTGTCTCAGTGTTGGGTTGTTCCATATTTTGGTGTTGTGAGCTATGCCAGAAAATACCACAAGTTGTATGGCGAGGTGCATCGGATCATGTTCTAGTACGGTAGTTTGTATTCCAAGGACCAGCAGGCGGCTGATGAGTATTGCTTTTTTTAATTCGGCCTTCGTGGTGGATGTCAGTGCAGAGGTTTCTACCATTAATTCAGTTCCGGTATTGAGGAAATTTTTCAGATGTGTTTCTTGTGGCCGGGCATGAGAGTGCATGTGTTTATTGTAATGAGCAAATTTGGCTCGATGTGCATCTCCTTTTGTGAGATATGTATATGGGTCGGGTGGCACGCCACCACATGTATGTTATTTGGATCGGGTTGCACGCCGCAATAGTATGATGTGGAGAATAGTTTTCAATATGTTACTTTGTAAGCCTTGCTTCCTAGTTTCTAAGGAAAATCCGTATTAGGTGTTGCTCGGCGGATAGCGCATCGGTTATATCCTTTCTGGATTGTATAGTATATATTACTTGCTTTACCGTGGGTGTGATGGATTGCTTGGTTTCAGACATCAATCTGTACGTGACTGTTTGTTTGGAGCATGGTGACTTGAGGTGCTTCATGTGTAATAGTGTTTGGATAGGATTGTGCATTGTGGCAAGGCCACATGAAGTTATGACCTTTCGAGGAGGATTTAGGTACTCTATTTTTATGATGTGAGTATGGCACTATTGAGCTTGAGGTACGACTCTTTCAGTGGAGTCAATTGTCATGACTTGAATGTATTCAGATCATTTCTTATTGGTTCTTGTGTTATGTAAGGTGTGGCTCAGGTCGATATTGAGGTGTCATATCACCAGAGTGGTGTGTTGGAGTCAAAGTGATCATTAGAGTTATTAATAGGTACAGTCAGATGTGATTTCAGCTGGTTAGAGGGTTTATATCGAAGTTGGCTCGGAAGTCTGTTGTAGTATTAGTCAAAAAGGAAGTGGCTTCATGTATGGGTAATCTGAGAAATGGTTGCGGTTTATTGCATGTATTAATTAGTGTTGGCAGTATATGAAAGTGTTGGAATGATGCTTTAGCTAATAGGAGGTTCTTATCGGTAATTGGGTATTATGGGCAACTGCTGTGAATAAAAACTATCATTTTGAGTGTTGGATTATGTAGTATATCATGTGGTTTCCCTTGAGGTTGCAGGTATGAATTATTATAGCTGGTTCAGGTTTATTCTTAGTTTGAATGTAAATTTCTAATCGTGTGTATGATTTCGAAAAGTGCAATGTGGTTCTACGGTTTATGGTTTAGATGGACTATGAGATTGCAGCAATATCGTGTTATTGGACCTATGCGAGATATGGTGACAAGGGATCACCCCAGGTATATGATTGATAAGATCATTCAACTACTGATTGGCTTCTAGAGCAACTTTGGATACGCTCGAGGACGCAAGTTTGTTTAAGTTCGGGAGGATGTGACGACCCAACCCATTGTCTCATGTATTATTTCTCCATTTCAAGTTTCTTCATGTTTCATTATCGGTATTGGGAGTGTTACAATTGATTTGGAGTGATTTTGATCAGAAATGAGACACTTAGTCTCTTTTAAGAAGGCTTAAATTGGAAAAGTCAATCGGATGTTGACTTATGAGTTAGAGTGTTCGGATGTGAATTTCGATGGTTCGGTTAGCTCCGGAAGATGATTTGTGACTTAGGAGTGTGATCGAAATTGAATTTGGAGGCCCGGTGCAGAATTAGGCTTGAGTTGGAGAAGTTAGTATTTTGGCAATTTCTGGTTGATAGGTGAGATTTTGATCCTAGAGTCGGAATTGAATTTCGAGAGTTGCAGTAGCTTCGTAAGGTGATTTTTGATATGTCTGTAAATTTTCAGGTCATTCGGACGTTTTTTGGTAGAGTTTTTTATCGAAAGTGCTTTCCACAAGTATTTGAAGAACTTAGGCTTGAATTCCATCAAAATTTATGATTTTAATGTTGTTAGATGAGTTTTGATGATTGGAACAAGTTTGAATGAAGTTTTAGGATACGTTGGTGCTTTTGGTTGAGGTTACGGGGGCCTCGGTTGAGTTTTGGGTGGTCAATCGGACCATTTTTGGCTTTGTGAGTTGCAGAAATTGCTGTTCAGGTGTTACAGGAATTTAAGCCTTTGCGTTCGTGTGGGGTATATCGTGATCGTGTAGAAGTATTCTTGGCAGGATAGTTAAATGCTCTTCGTATTCGCGTTATTTGGCACGCGTTCGCAAACGTATATGATATTGTCCTCTGTGTTCGCGTGGTCTTGCTCGCGTTCGCGTATAAGACGTTGGGCACCAGTGGATTTGCTCTTCGCGTTCGCATCATGTGAGTCACGTTCGCGTATGTATGAGGAATAAATCATCGCGTTCACATTATGGGTATCGCGTTCGCGTAAGGTTAATGTTGAATAAAATAAAAATGTTCTTCTCGTTCGCGGGGCTGAGGTCGCGAACGCGATGAAAGTTTTCCAGCTGGGCAGAAGGATTTTAAGTGATATTTCATCCGCGAGCATATTATATTTTCCTCCGTTGTTGAGCAATTTTGGAGCTTGGGAGAGCTAATTGAAGAGCAATTCGAGGAGGATTTCATGGAGGTAAGTTTCCTGGCTTAATTATTCAAGTCTATGGTAGAATTAACATTGAAATTGATTGAAATTCAGCAAAAATGGGTAAAGCTAGGGGTTGAGTTTTTGAAATTTCAAATTTGGATTTGATAGGTATTTGAGCTCGGGTTTGTGAGTTCTTAGTATGTACGGACTCGTGGCGAGACTAGGAATCCGATACTATAAGTTTCGTAATTTTTTGAGAAGCGGGCCCGTGGCTCGGGTTTTGCTAGTTTCGGGTTCTTGCTATAATTTAATTGTTTTCGATTGGGTATTGTCCCATTTGCATATTATGATATATTTTTGATTTTGGACAGATTTGACGCGTGTGGACGCTAGATTGAAGGGCAAAGACATTGCAGGCTAGAGTTTTCGCTGGTTCGAGGTGGGTAATACTTGTAAATGATGTCCTGAGGGTTTGAAACCCCGGATTTGCGAATCATAGTTATGTATTATGGTGACTTGCACGCCAGGTATGAGCGTGAGGTAGAGCACCATTGGCGATTGTGACTTGGTCCATCCCGGTTGTTGATTTTACTGTATGATAGACTGAAAAATATCTGATGCTATCATGATTTGGGCCGATTGCCATGCTTGGGCTTTGTGCCAACTATCTGAATCCTTCGAGGATTGGTAGTACTGCTTTGCATGAGTTTCATATCATCTAACTTCAGTCCAAGGTTTTAAATGATGTTTTGCAAACTCACTCATAATTCTAAGTGTTGAAAACTTAAATGACACTTTAAATGTATTTCGGGTTGGAAACTTCTATTTTATAAATGCCTAAGGGGCTTACTATATTATTTTCTGGACTGATGACTTGAAACAGTGGTAACAATGACACTGTAATATATATATTTGAAACAGTAGTAATAATGACATTGTATGTTATATTTGAAGCAGTAGTAACAATGACACTGTAATATATATAATTGGAACAGTGGTAACAATGACAATGTATGATGTAAATTGGTCAGGTAACAACGACTGGCCGGTTAGGTAACAATGACTGACCAAGATATTGCGCTTGGACTATAGGAGCCCCTCTGGAGTCTATACATATTCCTAGTGAGCACCATCGATATTAAATGGATCGGACTGCACGTTGTAGTGGGTACCAGAGCATGCCGTCATGTGCATTGAATTGCATTCATGAATTTATTTCTGTTTGTACTACGTGGCATGATATTTAGCACTCATATATTTTTGGCATACATGTATTACTTGCCTTGTTGACCAGATACCCTGATGTAAATTGCTAAAAGAGTGCTATGCCCTAGGAGCTGATTTGTGTGCGGACTTGCACTACTTGATATCGTATTCATGTGCTTAACTGTTAATAAGGAAAGAAAGAGATATTTTCAAAAGAGGTTTTAAATTGAGCCATATATTTTATAAAGTATTTTCATGGAATTACTATTTCTGAAAAGGACTGTACTGTACTTTATAACATGATGTAGTGCTCTTACGTGTTTTCTTTCCTCTCATCATTATTTACTCTTATTACCACTGAGTTGGAAGTACTCACTTTACTCCCTGCACCTCACGTGCAGTTGCAGGTATTGTTCACCCGATAGCGAATTAATAACGGATCGAAGGTATTACTGTTCTAGTTGAGCAAGGTGACCACTAGCGTTCGCGGCACCAGACTTCATCTTGAATTTCAGATTTCATTTTATACATGTATATGACCCTGTAGTTATGTTCCTACTTCTTAGATGCTCGTGACTTGTGACCCCTCGGTCGGGTTTAGTTGGATTGTAGATATCAGTTGCTATATTGTTAAGCTATGTTATTCTATTCATTTATGTTTAATAACTGTTAAAGAAACGAATTGGGTTAGTTGGCTGGCCTTGTCTTTACGAGAGGCGCCATCACGATCGGGTATGAAAATTGGATCGTGACAGAGAGTGCAAATTAATTATTAGTCATCAATTGTCACATTAGCTAAATAATAATCTCTATTCTTTTTTAGGAAAATTTATACTTTTTTACCATAAATATTCAAATATATAATTTGAAAATTTACCTTAGTATTAACCTATTATTATCTTAAAAATGGGCCCTAAAAATTTTGGGTCATAAAGTCATTGCTTTTTGGGGTTTTTTACTTAGCTGTACTATAATAGAAACCTATTTACCACCTTTATTTAGGTTCCTTATTAATTACTTTGTATATCTATATTTACTAATTATATATAAAATCATCAAAAAGAAGAAATTCAAGATCCCTTAAATCTAGTCTATCAGTTACATGACACTCAACCTCCGTTTTCAATAATATCTCCTACATTTAATGTACGTTCCTTTTCCAAAGGATTACCAAAATATCTTTTCTCTTTCTTAACAATTACCCAAAATTATTCTTACCTATAGTAAGAAATCTTGCTTACCCAACCTCACCCAAAATCTCTATTTCTTCTTGATACAATACGATAAAATTTAAAATATTGCTCTAGAATCAAGTTGTGGGTAAGTTTTGAATCTTGCTTTCTTCCTTTCTAAAATCTTCATTGTATGTGACTTGTATATGATATATCGACAATAATACTCACTAATACAGCTATAATATGATTATATTAAATTTTAGTGTAGAGTTGTGATCGAAACTTGAAGAAGATGAAGATCATAATTGTGTCACAATTTTTCAGAGTGTATCACGATTGTATTATAAATGTATATGTATCATAATTTTTACAGAAATTGTATAACAAATGTATGATAATCGTATAATCATTGTATATTGTTACGACCAGTTGTGCGATCGTGACAAATTTCATAGTTTGTATCACAAGTATGATATAGTAGTTTATTACTATTGTATCAGGTATTATTTTGGGTATTAATATACCGGATACAAGTCAGATATAATTATTATACAAGTATGATACATATACTTTAAGCATTGATGTATCTGATACAATTCAAATATAATTGTGATACAGTTATCATATAATTTTAAAATATTTTTTTAATAATGTAAAGTTGTTGGTAATGGTGGAAAGAGAGAAGATGGATATTCAGGCGTATATTAAGGGATTTTGATGTAAAGAAAAATGACAGAGAAGAGGAGAGGAAAAATAAAAGATGAAATGATATAAATGAACTTAATTGAAGGCACTATTAATGGAGTGAGAGTTTTTTAAGAAACATATATACAATTTTAGGAAAACCTAGATATTTATTAAAACTCATCAAAACATAGAGATTATAGTTAAATAAGTTTCTAATATAGTATAACTAGGTAAAAATCTCTTACTTTTTTGGCTTTATCCTCTGGCCGGCACTGTCAAACGCTCACTTAATGGACGTGTGAAACAATACTTCCTCTGGTTCACAATAAGCGATAATTTACTTTTTTATTTTGCTCCAAAATAAGAGTGTATTTATATAATCAAGAAAGAAATCAATTTGTTTTTACAAAATTACCCTTATGTACAAATCTCTAAAAATTTTCTTACTTCTCATATTAATTATTTAATTAATGGAAGTTTAGTCAGATTAGGTATTTTTCTATAGAATTTAATATTTTTTTAATGGTATACCAAAAGTAAATTGATCACTTACTGTGGAGCGGAGAGAATATAATTGGACTGTGGAGTCTTATTAGTCAAATCAATTTTGAAAACGTTGTGAAACATAAAAACTGTCGCGTCTTCAACTCCCTTAACGATATGATTAACGACAAGTGCCATGATCCAAATTTTTTTCACTTCACTCTCCCTTCTAATTAGCTGAGTTTTTATTAAATCATTATTTAGTTTGCTGATAATGATAATTAAGCAACTTAATTAAGAGCTGGTTTACGCCACCGCCGTAGATAGTTAGCGAAGTGATGGTGACAAAGATTATTGCACGAATTGACGGCAACCGATTATCAATTTCTTGTTGCCGCATTTACTCTTGACAAAAAAGAAAAATTCATGATTTTTGATGCGAGGCAACTCAAGATTTGGACTTTATGATTCTGGATCCTAGGATAATGATCTTAAATACTAATAATTGTATTTAAATTAAATTTTGTTGTTATAAATAGAATTTTATTTACGGTAAATATCTATATTAAGAGATATTCTAGAGTTTATTACTTGGTGGTTAAGTCACTCCCTTTCTATAAATAAAAGGTTCTATTTCATTACTGTTCATCCCAAAATACAACAAGAATTTCATCTCTTTCTTTCTCCGCAATATTATTCTTCTTCTTTTATTATTTTATTACACGTTATCAGCACGAGACTCTAACTAATTGAGTAGAAGCTTTGGGATTGAGCATAATAATTGTCAATTGTTTAATGAACTCCTTCATGATTACATTCTGGATTTAGGGTAAGTATTTTACTTTTCTCTTTCAAATTCATGACATTCCATAATTTGATTTTAAATACAAGCAAAGACGATAAATTTTGATTGTAATTCTAACAGAATTTGAAAGAAATTATATCCACCCAAAGTGGTAAAATTTCTATGCCTTGCCATGATCAAAAGTCATGTATGATTGTGGGGAAAGAATTGAAAACTCATCCCATTGAATTTGCTCCATTCCCATTCCCTTAAGAGAATGCGATAGCAATATGTGATAAGTTTAAAAGAAGATAATATTATTACCGCGAATGTATCAATAGATGTGGACATGGCAATAGACGAAATTATAATCGTCATCATTGTGGTAATAAGAACAATAATGATTCTCAAAATTCCCCTCTACTTTGAGAAATTAATATTTGTCATCGATTGGACATGCAATTTGGTAAAACACATATACATGACTATTGCACATTCATGATGTGAATGTGACAACATGTGATTTGTGAATCATATTCATTCTTGGAAGAATAAAACGTGCTAGTGGTAGTGAATACACCATACTCACCTCTAGAATGAGGTTTGAGGTGATATAAGAAAATAATATCATTGTTATCGCATGAATGGTTATTAGTCACGTACCTATTGTACACCAAATTTTTTGCAATGTGATTATTAAAGGACAACAATAATGCAAGAAACATATCTTGCATATAATTTTTACCATGACCATAATGGTATAGCTTTCTCCTTGAAAGAGATATTCTCCATAAAGATGTTGATGAATATGTGATAGTACCAAATAAATTGAGAGCTCTGGAAGAGCCAATTATTATTATTTTGGGGAAGCACAATTTATTACCAATAAGGTATTGTGTTGTAGTAAGTCTTAAAGAAACTTATTCACTTTCCAAAGTAGACGCGAAAGCGATTGATTATATTGCGACTACAAATAAAGAAAAAGAGTTAATATATTCTACTACCACTTGTAGGTGGGTAATAGGTATGTGAAAATTTATCCAATTTATCACGAGAACAAGCCGGGACCGGCACTCGATCACTAAACATGATCGAGCGAAGCATCCATGCTTATCAAATCTATTATAACTCCAAACTTTATATGCAATAAGACAATACTCTAACCAAATACTTTTGATTAATTTAAATATTTTAAAAAATCAACTCCAAAACTTTATTTGTAGTAAGTACTGAGTTACTGCTACGTTATTATCAAAAACAACTCAGTCGTAACCCAACAACAATGTCTATGAAGCCTCCACTGATAAACTGACACACTGCTTAGAATATGGGATTTCCTGGCCATTTCTCTAAGTAACCAAAGAAATAACTATATAAAAATGACTCAAAAGGATACTCCAAGAACAAAAGTGGCGCTCACCTATAGCACTGGAAGAGCAGGAAGTCCTAACCTATAGCTTCCTCGCCTGCAAAATCGGTTCCTACGTTGTACCATAGACAAACGTAGGTTCTAAAAAGAAAGCGTCATTACCATCCATTGTACTCAGTGAGTCTCAACAATACGGGGCAAAACATTATTAACATATACATTACGAGAAAAGGTTCTAAATATATGTAAAACATAAAGCTTATAAGAATAATTCTAAAATAATTGCATACTTGTTGTTTATGAACATTCTAAAAGAAATTCTTTTTGATGGGGTTTTAAGGACTTAGCCTTATGCTTCATATGTTTTAATAATCTAAGAAACTTATTGTCTAAGCATCAGATAGAGAATCCTGTCTCATAGGATATACTTTTCATGTAAATTGTTCAAAGGCTGAAAATACGAGAATGGATGGACAAACATAGGGAGGACACACAATGAGGAACACAACAAGAACCCAATGCATTGGTCTCTTAGATGTCTCCGACAACACGAGTCAGTGGATGTACACAATCAATAAAAAGAGAAACACAATAGGGACCTACTCCCTATAGGTTCTATGACTGAAGTACAAGTCAACTGCACATCTGCAATGTGACAGAAAAAAGTGACCATCTAGCAACTGTTACAAAAGTGGAACACAATGAGGACCTGGTCCATTGGTGTGTTCTGAAAGAAGTACAAAGTCTACTATCTAGCTAGAACGCAACTGCCAGAAGCGGTTGTGCAGACAATGCAACAGTCACTTCTCACTGAGAAGAAGTACACCAAGAGTTGGCATCACTACCCATTATAATATCTTTTATGTTAAAACAACCTGGTGTAAGATACATTTTGGGTGTGCATTCAATGATATTCTGTCAAGCAAAAAAACCATTCTTCTAACATTGAAGTCACTGGTGCATCAAGAATAAGAAGACAACTCCTATAAGGACCAGTTTCAAGCAGAGTCGTATGTTTATTTATAGTTGAGTTGTAATCTTGTTAATTGATCTACATTGTAATTCCTAGTTTTCTTTCTTAGAAGCACTATTTTGGGAACAAATCAAATTCGTTAAATTTAGAGTTTATGTTGTGATTAGTAGTAGTCATAAGTTAAATCCTTTGTAACTAGGAGAGTTCTTGAGTGGCTTGTGGTGGTGCATCACAAGTTAGTTTGAATCCTTTGCAATTGGAAGTATTGTAAAGTGGATTATACTAGGTAAATTACAAGTTACTGAGTTTAAATCCTACAGGTGTACGTCATGATTTTTTGATACCTTTGTGTCGTATTTTTCCACGTAGAAAATCTCTTGCCTTCTTTACATCCAACACACACTGCATTCTAAGCATTATCTTGTATAAGACCAGGTATTCTATAGCTTGGCGGACTCATACACGTTAACAATTAGTATCAGAGCAGATTTCTCCTATCAGGCTAACACCTAGGAGAAATCCTAAATGGCTGCTCCACCAAGCTTTGAATAAGGACAATCAACCTGCAGACCTCCCAGATTCAATGGTCAATACTATGGCAGGTGGAAGACCAGGATGCATGATTTTATTATGGCATAAGATTAAGAGCTGTGGGATATCATATGTGATAGTCCACCTATTCCCATGAAGAAAATTGAAAATACAGAGCAAATGGTGCCTAAAGGAAGAAGAGAGTTCAACGATATTGACAAAAAAACTGTAGAAAAGAACTACCGTGCCAAGAAAATCTTTATGTGTGGCATAGGACTTGATGAGTACAACCGAGTCTCATCTTGTGAAACTGCCAAAGAAATATGGGAGAAATTAAAAACTGCTCATGAAGGAACCACCCAGGTCAAGCAATCCAAAATTGACATGCTCACCACAAATATGAGCTCTTCCGGATGAAGAATGATGAATCCATACAAGACATGCATACTAGATTCATCTCCATCATAAATGAGCTTCACTCGCTTGGAGATGTCATTCCCAGAAACAAGCTTGTATGAAAAATTCTCAGTAGAACTCTACCTTGGTCTTGGGAAAGTAAGGTAAATGTCATCACGTAAGCTAAAGATCTACAGACTCTGACCATGAATGAGTTCATTGGTAATCTGAGAGCGTACGAGATGAATAGAAAGAAGGAAAATAAAAGAGGAGAGCCTAAGAAGGAAAAGAACCTAGTGCTTAAAGCTGAAATTAGTGATTCAAGTGATGAAAATAGTGACATGGCCTATCTAATTAAGAGATTTCAAAAAATGGTTCGAAGAAACGATGGCATACCAAAATGGGACAGTTCAAGTAAAACAAGGAACATGATCTATGTCACGGATGTGGAAAGTCAGGGCATTTCATCGAAGACTTCCCACTCGTGAAACACGAGCAACACAAGAAAAATCCTGACAAAGCAGGAAAAAGGAACTCAGTTCTAGAGAAAAGATTCAATCAAAAAAGTGCTACAGACAATATAATTAAGAAGGCTCTTGCCGCTTGGGGAGATTCCTCAAGTGAATCCGAAAGGAAATCAGATGTAGAAAATAGTACCATGATGGCAGTGGAACTGAAGCAACAAAGTACGATTCACTATTCGCGCAGATGGCTCAGTTAGATGGTGATGATGAAGAAGATGAAGATGATGAGGTAAACTTCAGGGATGTTCAGAGAAATCTAAAATCCTACTCTTCTAAAAAACTAGGGTCCTTATCAAATGTCTTGATTGATGCATATTATCCTCTTGTAAATGATAAGGAGATCCTGACCATAGAACATGGAGAGGCCGAGCAATCTAGAGATGATTTAGTGATCTGTGTAGTGGACTCAAATGAGACCGTAGCCAATCTTGAACTAGAGAAGGAGGCCCTGAATGAATAAATAACTAGCATGGAGAATAAGAGTGACGATATAATGGTAGTAGTTGTTGATCTGAAAGAAACAATATGAGGTCGTAGTAGTAAGAAACACACTTTGGAAGAAAAAATGCCTCTATTGAAGATGAGAGGGATGATCTTCTAGTGATATATGCTACTATAGCGGAAACCATTGAGGAACTCAATAGAGAACATAGGAATGTAAGTCTTAGGAAAGGGAACGAAGTAGCCAGTGAGTGGCACCTTCTACTGAAAAAGGAGTTAAATCCTATGAAAACTAGTCTTTGCAGTGAACTCGAGAGGAATCATCAACTCCGAGCTGAGTTGGAGAAAGTAAGAAATGATCTTGAGAAATCCTTAAAATGGACCTGGTCCTCAGATGTTATTACTGCTATGTATCTCAACAATAATGGGAACAAGCAGGTCATTGGGTTTCAAAGGGAGAGAACTCCCCATAATCCACACAACAAGAATGTCATTGTACCTGATAACTGGCTATGTACCCACTATGGAAACAATGAGCATTTTGAAGAAAACTGTCAGGCAGGGTTCGGTCTGCTCAGAAGAACAAAGCATTCACTAATAGAGTGACTACTAGCACAAGACCTGGTACCACTAGCAAAAAAGTGGATGCTGCCTGCATGATTCAAGAAATCCCTCATTCATCCTTTCTATAGTAACGAGGGACTCAAACTAGTTTGGGTTCCTAAATCGAACAATTGATGTATAGGTGCAGGGAGTAGTGAGAAGAAGCAGACTGCGATGGACAATGAATGCCTAAAGCATGCAGCTAAAAACTTCATGAAATGCTTCTCAATGAAAGCCCTGCACGAAGGGAATGTATCCTTGAGAAGAAAGTAAAGGGTACATTCTTAGTAAATGAAAAGGCAGGAAGGTTCCCTTAACGCTCGAATAGAAAAAGATAGAACTGGAAAATGATGCATGGACAGTGATCATCACCACTGGAATCATCAAAACTCTGTGCAAAAGAAATGAACACTACTCTTTACTTTAGAACATGTGCTAAACTAGGTCCTTCCTAAATCAATAAACTTGCCAGGAACTGCCAATTGGAAGAAAATGCCTTGCTTCTAACAACCGGAAGTATCAGCTTGGGAAGCACCAATGGCAGGAGATGCTCATGGAATATTCCACAAGGCTCTCTCCCTTTGTCAAGAAAGAAATCGTGAGTATTAATATAGTGAACTAAGCTTGACTCTGGGAAATGTCTGAGGCTTCAAATCAGGAGGATGACAAAGCAAGATTTAGGAAACTGATGAGAGACAAAGCACCATCATAAAGAACCAGGTACACTACTGGTTACCACTGAAGCTGTAGAAAGAAGTATAGATGCAGCTCATCGCACTACACAAACAACAAAACATAAAGTGTGAGAAATCAAATTAGCTCTGATATTTTCCTATTCAAGCAACTTCTATCTCAGATTGGTAAACCAAAATGTACCTTGGATGATTCATGACCTCATCAACAACTGGAGAGAAATGGCAAACACATTGAAAAGTGAAATCCTCTCCTAAGGGTCAATATGAAGAAGGAACTACCATTGGAAAGCCTTGAAAAACATAAGACCAAAACTCTAGATGTCTGCATCAAAGCCTAAAGTAGAGAATATCTTCGATGAATCGAGGTGAAGACAAGGTCACAAGAATAAAATGAAGAACCTAATTCCCCTACTAGCAGCTGCGTAAGTGTTTTCTGACCAATCTTGACCCACATCAGTACCGTTGTAGGTAAACATGCATGATGATCATAGAAGCTAAAGGAACAATTATAAGGTGTAAAAGGGCAGCTATTAAAATCTTGTTCAAAAGGATTGTTCTGGCATTAGTTTCTTGTACCTCAGGTTAGTAGTAATGAGCTTAACTCTGCATGCCCTCAATAAAAAAATGGGTGTAATAATTATCCTATAATCCAGTTGCCACATCATCCAACTTTGCTAGGCCTGTGCGTCATGACTTGTCCGTCAAATCCTTTCACATCCTTTGTACAGTAACATTTCCCTACGAACCTACTACCGTCTTTAGGACTTTTGGTGGTTATGTTTTGAATATTAACAAATGAACATAAGAAGAAGGACCTGGTCCATCCTGAGAAACATAGTTCAGTCATAAACATTGCACATGGAAGGCACGTGAAGAAGATATATACTAAGGCGTATGCAACAAATATCTTATGATGATAATCTAAAAGGTTGCATTGCGTTCTAAGAGGAAAGGTCCTCTTGAGATAGGAGAATAAAATCCTAAGACAGGATAAGGATAAGAGTTCGAAGTAGTTAAGGACTGAAATTGACAAAGGTATAAGCAACAAAGTCTTGATGAAACTCTAACTGCTGATCTATTTAATTAACTCAGTTGTTCTCTTTTACATGTAATGCACATAAGGATAAGTAAAGCATATTTGAGAGCAAAAAGAATAGAGTCTATTTTGCAAGCAATATATGTGAGATACAAGTGTGCACATCTGAATCTACATGAACTAAGATAGAAGAACAAGTTTCATCATTGTGTTTATTTAAAGTATAGTTCAATTGTAGTAGGTTTTTATATTGCACCTTTCAGCTTTTATAGAAGTAACTGTAATAGATGCATTGAGTATTCAAGTTTGAGTTAACTTAAAGGTGTCACAACAGTTGAGGCTTTGTGCCACACTGGGATTAGAGTTAATACTTAGGTTTACCAAGTGTCTTTGTAAATGTAATTTTTGGCTCAGTGATTTTAGTGGAGTTTGGGAAAATCCTACTGAGTAGTAGGTCATTTATTTTTCACCTTTTGAGCCTGTTGTTTTCCACGTAAAAAAAAATCTCTGTGTACTTTACTTTCAAAATTTATTATTCCACAAACTGCTTTAGTTAGAACAACCTAGAAGAACCAAGTTCTTCTAGTGCGAAAATTAGGTACCACACAAATCACCCCCCTCTTGTGTGGTATTGACGTATAGAACATCAATTGGTATCAGAGCAGGTTATCCTTGAAGAGGTTAGCACCTTAGGAAAGATCAACATAAGTGCTCCACCTGGAAACTAGGAAGGGCAATCCACACCTAGGCCTCTTCTCTTCAATGGCCTCTACTACTCTTGGTGGAAAAACAGAATGAGGGATCACATCTTGGGAGAAGATTATGAACCTTGGGATATTATCACTGATGGTCCTTTAGCTACAACCAAGAAGAATGCTGAAGGAGTAGATGTTCCAAAAACAAGAGTACATTGTACTGCTGAGGATCTCAGGAAATGGGAGAAAAATGCTAAAGCCAAGAAATAGTTAGTATGTGGATTAGGTCCTGATGAGTATAATAGGATTCAAGGCTGTGCTACTGCCAAAGAGATATGGGACACTCTACAAGTGGCTCATGAAGGAACACTACAGGTAAAGAGATCAAGAGGAACTTTATTGTATTCTCAATATGAATACTGTACTATGAAGGAAGGAGAAACTATTCAAGAAATGTATACCAGGTTCACTACACTGACTAATGAACTGGGTCTCTTGGAAGGGTTACTGGAAGAAGACAAGGTGGAGAAAATTCTAACTAGGGTTCTGCCAATCTCCCGGGAAAGTAAAATCACTACCATTGAGGAATAAAAAAACATTGCTAGTCTAAAGTTAGATAAACTAATTGAAAACCTCTCTGCCTATGAACTAAGAAGGCAAACAATGAAAATGGATGCTCCAAAGAAAGAAAAAAGTCTGGCACTCAGAATCTCAGAAGGATTAGATCTTGAAGATAAGGAGATGGTTATGATAACTAGAGATTTCAAGAAATTTCTTATGAGAAGAAATGGTACTTTAAAAGGTACAACATTCAGCAAACACAGAGCTCCAGAGAAACAAACAAATGAAGGTTGTTACAAGTGTGGAAAGACTGATCACCACATCAGAAATTGTCCACAATGGGAGATTGAATGGAAGAAAGAAAGAGCTGAAAGAAAGAGCTGAAAGAAGAAACAAGAAGAAGGAACAGGTTCAACCAAGAAGGAACAAGGGATCAACCATAGCCATGGTTGTTGCATGGGGAGAAACTTCAGATGAGGACTCAGAAAATGAAGCTGAAGATGATCAAACTCGTATGGCCATCGGAGAGTCAGAAGATGAACTAGAGGTAAGTATTCTACACCTTAAAAAAAAGATAAAAATGTTTTCCAAAGAAAAACTGGATGACTTGCTGATGAAATTCATAGATGAGTCTGAAATACTAAACAATGAGAAAGATGTTCTGTCTAAAGAGTGTGTTATCCTAGAAGAAAAATGTAAAAGACTTGAGTTTAGGGCTGATAAGAGTGACAACATAAGTACTGAGTTGAAGAACCAGGTTCATCAACTTGAGTATAAAAATCTAGAACTCAAATATGAAAATATTAAACTGAAATAAGGGCCAGGTAAGAAAAAGGTTGATCAATCATCTCTCACTCTAGAAGAAAATTTAGGAAAAATGAAAGATGAAATGTACAAGAAAGATGAGTTGATTAAAGTCTTAAATTATGATTTAGGAAAGGTGAAGCATGAATTGGACAGAACATGCAAGTGTAACAAGGCGCCTGATGCACTCTCTTGGCTATAAGAACTTCATAGTAGCAATAAGAGAGGACTTGGTTTTGGGACTCAATCTCCAAAATGGGATCCCAAAAACAAGTATCTCACACTTCATGAGAAAAATATTTGCACACACTATTGTAGGACTGGCCATTACAAATATGAATGTAATGCTAGAGAAAAGGCTGGTCAAACGAACAGAGCTTTTGTCAAAGAAAAGCATAAACTGCCTAATTGGGCAAAGAAAAATTTGATTTATCTGTTTGCCCATAGAAAGGGACCCAAACTACTTTGGGTTCCTAAGACTAACCTATGATTTATTTTGTAGGATCAAGTGAAAGGAAGTAGCCAAATGTGGCACATGGATAGTGGCTGCTCAAAACATATGACTGGTAACAAGAACCAGTTCCTTTCATTTGAGAACCTAAATGGAGGTAATGTCTCCTTTGGTAATGGAAAGAAAGGTGAGATCATTGGTGTTGGAAAGGTAGGAAAAACAGACTCTCATTCCATTGAGAATGTCTATTTGATAGACGGCTTAAAGTATATCCTGATAAATGTGTCACAATTGTGTGACAAAGGTAACCTTGTGGCTTTCACTTCCACAAAATGCTTTGTGATTAGCCTTACTACTGACAAGATTGTTTTGCAAGGAAGGAGAGTTAACAATATTTACATTTCAGATTTTTCAACTCTCTCTGAGAATGAACTCACTTGCTTGAGTGTGGAAATTAATGATCCCCTCCTTTGGCACGAAAGACTTGGTCATGCAAGTTTGAATCAATTAAACAAATTAGTCTCCAAGGACTTGGTAATAGGTCTACCTAATATCAAGTTCAAAGCAGACAAGTCTTGTGAAGCATGTGAAAGGGGGAAGTACGTAAGATCATCCTTTAAACATAAGAAAATGGTAAGTACTACCAAGACGTTGAAACTGGTTCATATAAATCTATGAGGTCCAATGTGAGCCATGAGCAGAGCTGGTAAAACATATGTAATGGTGCTAGTTGATGATTATTCTATGTTTACTTGGGCATTCTTTTAACCTCTAAAGATGAAGCATTTGAAATATTCACTGCCCTTATTAAGAAAACCCAAAAACAATTAGGAAATCAACCGGCATCCATTAGGTTTGATCATGGAACTGAATTTGTGTCACGACCCCAAATCCGGTCGTGATGGCGCCCAGCACATTGCTAAGCCAGCCTGACCAATCAATATCAATCACGGAGCTAGAAGCTCTCTTTAGCCCATTTAGGCATATTAATTCACGAAATAACAACGATACATATAACGAAAACGGGGAACCAAGTCCCATAATACATCAACTCCCATAGACCGAAGGGTCAAGAGTCATGAGCCTCTACTAAACGTAAGTGTATAAAGGTTTACAAAAATACCAAGTGCGGAAAGAAATGTCAATACAAAATCAAAAGACGATAGGAAGGAATATCGGGTCCTGCGGACTCGCGGCTACCTCGTATATCCCACGGATGTCGCCTCGCACACGACTCTTCGGATCACTGGCTAAGAGGTACTCGGATATGCACACGAGGTGCGAGGAGTAAAATGAGTACCTGCTAGACTCGGTGGTAATAAACAAGGGTAAGACGGCATGCAGATAAGAAATCCGCAATAAAGCACTATGTAAAACTATAATCGGCTACCCTGTCATAGAATCAATATTCATTGTACTGTACCAACAAATACCAATAAATAGCATAACAACTAGCAGATGTAGCTAAATGCAATACAATGCATGATAACGGCAAGCTACGGCGCGTGGCAGGCTATAATTTTGGGTACCGTGCTCGACGTGGGGTTCGGACTCCGGGAGGGCTCCTACGGCCCAA
>JASVEL010006095.1:0-108815 GCA_032618575.1 Nicotiana noctiflora | reverse complement strand
GGAGGATGGTGGGAGCTTGACCCACAAGAAGATTGTATAGGTGTGACTTGTAGTCACTTGATTGGTTAGAAATTTAAACCAAGTATGAGGATTTTGGTGATATCATTCATTTGAGAATTTATGCCTGGAGGGCACTCTGCTTATTGGGTTATAGACCTGTGAAATATTATTGACTTAGCTTGGCACGACCAGGATAGACTTAAGGTCGGTGGATTGGTTTAAATGTGGAAGTGAGCCTTGCGTCAGGCCAGTTGTGTTTCTTCCAGCAATGCGCCCTTTATAGAGGGATACTCGCGGTCTTATTTCGTGGTTATATATTGTGCCGTATGAGTTGTGAGACGGCTTGGTAAATTCCTTATGTGTTGAGGTTCCGCTCAGCGGTGATGTTATATGAGCATGATGGCTCTTGAGACTTAGATCATATATCGCACCTCAGTTGTGCTTGAGTTTGTAGCCTATAGCGCTATATGTTTCCTTGTGACCGATATCATGCACCTTAGTGTGCTTATGCTCGATATTCAGTATTTTGATGTGATGAGCTATTCAGCTCGACGTTTGGCTCCTTATGTGAGTTTTATATTATTTGGATCGGGTGGCACGCCGCCATGGTTATATTGTTTGGATCGGGTGGCACGCTGCCATGGGTATATTGTTGGGATCGGGTTGCATGCCGCAATAGTGTGATACTTATTTCAGTGTCCATATTTGCTGTTATGTGTTCTGTTTCCTATTTTTCTGAGGATGTCCATGTTAGTGTGAGAGTTGAATAGTTCTCTCTAGTGTTCGCCTTCCTTTTGTGTCACGTACGAATTAGTGGCCTACTGACACATTGTGTCATATTGTAGGACTTTTGATTATGTCTGATGTGGCTTATCACCTGAGCAGTTCGTACTGGGTGAGATGAGGTTATGGGATTTGGGGTTCAGTGCAAACTGATTATATGAAGTATATTATAGAGAAAAAGATCATTCTCTGGTTTAGGACAAGGTAATGGATCTTATCAGGAGTATAGACCTAATGAATTGTTGATTCAATAGTTGGTTATGAATATCGGCACATCTCTTCCGTCGTGTCAGTATTGTAAAAGTTAGAACAAGACCTATGTAGACCATGAGGTGCAATGAGAGCATCTGATTCATCGAATTTTTGGCTGATTTGGTCATAAAAAAAAAGAAAAAATATTATCGTGGTCCTATGGATTTTGTGTTGCAAGGTAAGAATCCAGCAAAGTTATGCAGTCATGTTTGAGGACGGCGTGTGAGGAATAATTGTGTGATCTCTTGATAAAAACAAGCCTGACATAGAATTTCGGATGTTGGAATTAGGCTTTAAGACTTATTTATTTGAACAAAAGGGAATATCTTCAGATTATATTAGACTAATGTGCTCAGCTGAGTCCGAGATTTATTGGCCCTTTTGAGAATTGAGGCGTGTTGGGGAGGTTTCTTATGAGCTGGCCTTACCTCCCAGCCTAGTCGGGGCCATCCTGTAATTCATGTCCCTATGCTCCGAGGATACCATGGTAACCGTCGCACATGTTGGGTTTCACTTCTGTTCAGCTATACGAGGATCTGCCTTATGTTGAGGAGCTAGTGGCCATCCTGGACAGGCAAGTCAGGAAGCCAAGGTCAAAGAACATCGCTTCAGTAAAAGTTCAGTGGCGGGGTCAGCCGGCCGAGGAGACGACTTGGGAGACCGAGCAGGATATGCGCAACTAGTACCCCCATCTCTTCACCACTTCAGGTATGTTTTCTATGCTCGTTCGAAGACGAACAAATCTTTTAAGTGTGGGAAGATGTAACGACCCGACCGATCGTTTTTGAAAATTATGCCCCGATCCCCAATCTAACTATTTCCCTAAGTTCATCTCTGCTATTGTAGTTCGCCGGGAGGTTCGGTTATAGAATTTGAAGCGTTTCGGGACACTTAGTCCCTAAATGAGAGCCTTATAGTTGAAAAATGGCCCGTATTTGGAATAGCATTAAGCCGACCTCGGAATGGAAATTCGATGGTTCTATTAGCTCCGTTAGGTGATTTGGGGGTTGGGAGCGCATTCGAAATGTTTTTATGAGGTCTGTAGCTCAATTAGGCTTGAAATGCCAAAGTTTGAAATTTTGGCGAATCCGAACGATAGGTGAGATTTTGATCCGGGGGTCGGAATTTAATTCCGACAATTTATGTAGCTTCATTATGTGATTTTGGATATGTCTGCAAATTTTCAGGTCATTCAGACGTCGTTTGGTCGAGTTTTTGATTAAATGCGTGTTTTGGAAGTTTTAGAAAGACTTAAGCTTGAATTCGATGTAATTTAATGGTATTGGCGTTGTTTGATGCATGTCGATTATTGGAACAAGTTTGCATGATGTTTTAGGAGGTGTTAGTATTTTTGGTTGAGGTCCCGGGGGCCTCGGGGTGATTTCGGATGGTTAACGGAAACTTTTGAAGTTGAAAAACTTCATAATAGGCGAAGATGTAAATGAGTGTACACAAGACCTCACTTTAAACGATTATATCTCCCGTTATATAAAGAGTTGTGTGAGCTGCAACCTATCAAATTAAAGCCCTTTGAGTCTAGTTTCTAACGCAATAAACCGTTCATCATTTGGAGGTGTATACAGAAAGTGATGACCATTTTTTTGGGCATGTGTCAGTAGCGCGGCCTTAGCGCGGGAGCGCTAGTAGCCCGCGCTAATGGATTATTTTCTGCCTCAACCCGCGCTAATTAGCGCAGGCGCGCTAGTAGCAGGCCCCTAAATACCCCAAGACCGGGTATAAAGAGTTCCAAAGTCATTTTTGGGGCAAGGGCTTGCTCTCTCAAGAGGAATCCGTCCTACTCTTCATTTCTATGATCCAAGGTAAGATTTTTGGAGTATTTTGAGTTGATTACTACTCCTAAACGCTTATATTAACATGGATTAATCTTGAAAATCTTTATATTTTCAAGAAATTCCTTCAAGAGCTCAAAAGGGGTTTTGCAAGATTTCTTCCAAAAGGTAAATCCTACACCTTAGACTTATATATATGGATATATTATGGGAATATGAGTATGAATCAAGTATTACAACTTATGGCATGGTAATTGGAAGTCATAAATTCCCAATTTAAATACATGAATATGGTAGGGATTTAAATGTGTTTATTTGATGGAATTTTGTTGGTTGGGTGTGAATGGATGGTCATACATGTGTATTTGGAAGTTATAAATTGTTTAGGAATGATAGTGAGATGAATTGTTGGTTAATGGTGACAGTTGGAAGAACCAATACTATAGTTATGAGGTGAAAATAACCATGCCTACAAGGTGTTTGATAATATGCCCAAATGGCATAAGTTATGGAATTTATGATCAATATTGGCCCTATTGAATGTTGAATTGTATATTGAAGTTACATAACTATATTGGATCATCGTAGTATCATTAAGGGGCGAATTTCGGATATGTATGGCTAAAAACGCCGTCTTTTAGAAATCGAGCTTCATCGATGTTTGTGTGATCTTGGTCATTTTTCATAACTTTTCGTATTAGCTTAGAAATTAATTGTAGAATAAATTACTTGAATTTTTATTTACAATATGCAATTTATTTGGATAGAGTTGAGCCACTCGGAGTCGGATACTCGTGGCAACGGAGTCGTTTCTTAGCGGTTTTGTACCGGAATTGAGGTAAGTGACTTGTCTAACCTTGCGTGGGGGAACCTTCTCCCCTAGGATATTATGTGTTGATTTAAATCCTTGTACGCGAGGTGACGGGCGTGTACATGCGCAGATTGTTGGAAAATCACCTTTCTTGAACTGCTCAAATTGTCATATTCTTTTTATTTAATTGATTACATTGTAATACTTACCTGATATTCGTTAGAAAAGCATGATTAGATAGGATTATCTGTCTAAGTGACTACTTGTCTAACTTGAACTTCCTGAACTTGTCGATGCTGGTTTGGTGTAAATTGTAGTTATTTGTTACATATTTCTCTGTGCTTTTCCTCTTACTGATTGTGTTTGCATTTGTGGACTGCGAGTTCAATTCCCGGAGATCCTGAGTTATTGGTAGGGACTGTGGGTTCAATTCCGGAGATCCTGAGTTATTGGTAGGGACTGTGGGTTCAATTCCCGGAGATCCTGAGTTATTAGTAGGGACTGTGGGTTCAATTCCCGGAGATCCTGAGTTATTGGTAGGGACTCCGGGTTCAATTCCCGGAGATCCTGAGTTATTGGTAGGGACTGCGGGTTCAGTTCCCGGAGATCCTGAGTTATTAGTAGGGACTGTGGGTTCAATTCCCGGAGATCGTGAGTTATTGGTAGGGACTGTGGGTTCAATTCCCGGAGATCCTGAGTTATTGATTGAGTTTGTTACTTGCTGTTATTTAATTGTAGACGGTTGCAGTAATCACTTTATTGTTGTTATTTCGGAATTATTATCATTTAAACTGTTTAATATTGTTAATATCATAATGTTATTGTTTCTCTCAGTAGGGCCCTGACCTTCCTCGTCACTACTCCATCGAGGTTAGGCTTGGCACTTACTGAGTACCGCCGTGGTGTACTCATGCTACTCTTCTGCACACTTTTGTTGTGCAGATCCGGGTACATCAGGACAGGCTCATATCAGGTGATTCAGCAGCGCTTGGGGAGACCTCGAGGTATGATTTGCTACGTCCGCGGATCCGGAGGCCTTCCTTCTATTCCATTAGTGCTAGCAGATGTTTTCCTTCATTCCATTGTTAGATACTCTTTACACATAGAGCTATAGTTGTATGTTCTCTTTTAGTCTATGTTACCCGTGGGATTCCGGATTCTTGGTGGTGTTTTATATAGTGTATTTGACGGGTGTATGTGCCAATCGGCACGGATTACATCCTCTTTTATCTTATTTTCCACTAATTTTTATTAAATATTCATAAACTGGTATATTCCGCAACGTGTTAGGCTTACCTAGTCATGGGGACTGGGTGCCATCACGACATGTTCATGATTGGTGAACTTGGGTCGTGACACCTTATAAGAATGCTGAATAGCAAAATACCATTTAAAACCTTAAATTTAGATAAAAATATGTACAGTGTTATCAAGACAATGATACTAATCCTTGAAGGATTCAAATAATCGGCACGAAGCCCAAGCATGATATTTAGTCCAATTCATTTCAACAATTAGGTGTTATTATTTATTACGCGGGACGGACCAAGTCACGATCCCCAATGGTGCTCTACCCCACGTCCGTTATCCGGCGTGCAAGTCACCTCAACATAGCACTAAGATGTGCAAGTCCGAGGTTTACCAACCCTCAGGACATCATTTACAAGTATTACCCACCTCGAACCGACGAAAGCTCATGCCCGCAATGCCTTAGCTCCTCTAACCGGCATCCACGCACGTCAAAACTAGCACAAATCAGCACAAATATATCAAAATAGGCTAATGGAACATCACCCAATCGAAAGAACTCGAAAAATATAAAAAATCACGAAATTTGCAAAACCCGAGCCCTAGGCCCACATCTCGAAAAATTTCAAAACTCATATTTCCAGAATCCTCGTCTCGCCACGAGTCCATACATATAAAATTTACCAAAATCGGAGTTCGATTGGCCTTTCAAAACCCAAATTTTTGTTTTCAATATATAGGCCACAATCCTTCACAATTTTTACCCAAATTCATGAAGATTGATGTTAATTCTACCATAAAATGATATTTTTGAGTCAAGAAACTTACCTCCGATGAATACACGATGATTTCCCAGCGTTTTCCCGTGATTTCTTCTCTCTAGGGCTCAAAAATGGTGTTTTGGGTATATGAACCCGTAAGCCCTCTGTTCTGCAATTAAACTCACTGCCTGGCCAATTCCTTCATTGCGTTCGCGACGCCTCTCACGCGAACGCGATGCCTTAACCCTCTTCTTCATCACGAATGCGACACTCTTTCACGCGTCCGCGAAGGTCAACTTCCCAGCCTCCGGACTTTTCCTCTACGCGAACACGTAGTCCCTCACGCGAACGCGTGGCTTCGCCTAATCCTTCTTTGTGATCGCGGCCTGACTCCACGCGAACGCGATGCGTACCAACTCTCTTATACGCGAACGCGTTACCATCCCTCACGAACGCGATGGTCACCCGGCCCCAGCCTACACGAACGCGGCATAGCCCTCGCGAACGGGAAGGCTTAAATTTCGCCTAGTGATCTGCAATTTACAGCAGACCATTTCTTGCTTCCAAGTGCCGGATGATGGTCCGGATTTACCCTGAGACCCCCGGGACCCCAACGAAAACCACCAACATACCCCAAAACACGATACGAACTCGTTCCAATCATAAAAATAATATCCTAAACATCAAAATTACCAATTACACACGGATTCAAGCCTAAGTTTCTTCAAAACTTCCAAATTACACATTCCATCAAAAATCCAACCAAACGACGTCCGAATGACCTGAAATTTTGCAGGCACATCCAAAATTACCTAATGAAGCTACTGCAACTGTCGGAATTCCATTCCGACTCCAAGATCAAAATCTCACCTATCGATCGGATTTCGCCAAAATTCAACCTTAGCCAATTCAAGCCTAAAACTACACCGGACCTCCAAATTCAATTCCGATTGCTCTCCTAAGTCATAAATGATCCCTCGAAACTAGTCGTATCATCAGAATCCAATTCCGAGCACTCTAACTCAATAGTCAACTCTAGGTTGACTTTCCATATTCAAACTTCCTTCAAACATGCTATTTGCTTCATTTTCAATTCAATTCACTCCTAACTCACCCGATAGGCTCTAACACTGATATAAAAGCATAAAACATGTAATTGCAACATGATGGGGTGGTAATTTCCTGTAACGACGGGCCGGGTCGTTACAAAGGTTTTCCAATTAAAGGACAATCGAAACGGAATTCGTTTATTAAGAGATTCAGAGTTGCCACTTGGGAGATTTATGGTGTCCGAAGTCACCAGTTTGAATCCTGAATTGAGGAAAGGGTTTGACTCTGTTTAACAGTTGCGAACTAGAAATTCGGGTAAGGAATTTTGTTAACCCGGAAGAAGGGGTTAGACACTCCCAAGTTCCGTGGTTGTAGCACGGTCGCTCAACTGCTATATTTGGCTAAATTTTCATTTTTATAGATGTTAAACCTATAGTGAAACTTTAAGTTATTTACCGCCTTTGTCAATTATTAAGAAAATGAACGTCATTTAAGAATGTATTTTTGGACCACGTCAGATGAAATGCACCCGGATCCTCGACACATTCTTATTCAACATCTTTAAATTTGGATTTGTTTCGTATGAAATGCACACCGAGTTTAGGAATGTAATTTTATTAAAATCGTGTCTAAAAAGACTAACGTGTTGTTATCTTTTGAGAAAGCTATGAAATTCGCTAAACGGACTGTCCCGAATCTCTAAATATTTTAATTAAGTAATTAAGGAGGGCCCCGCAATTTATGGGTTATGTTTAGCGAGGCTTGTCTCATTTTTATTTATAGGCCAACCTAAAGCAAATTAAAAAAACTTTCTATTTATTATTTGTCTCTAAAAGGACAATTAATTCACATTTATAAATTCGGGCCTCAAATTAAAGTCTGGATTCAAATAAAAGATAAGACCCTTTTAGCTTGAACCCGCTACCTAATTTGAAACCCAATTTTATATTTGTGAATTAATTTTCCATATTCCTAAAGTGAACTATATTTGCTATTTTTGTTTGTTCCAATAAAATAAGAAAATATCATAATTATTGAGGAAATAACACTAAATGCCTATCACTTCCAAACTATTTACCCGAATTTGTCCATTTAGAAACTAATTATATTTCTACCTAGGCAATTTAAAATTATTACACATGAAATATAATAACTAGAAAGGAAAAAAAAGCATTAAAAAATATGTTATTCCACTCTTCCTTATTCATTTCTAAGAGAAACAATTCAAAAGCAAAAAAGTTGGTAAAAAACTGATTCTTGCTATTGACTTGAAAAGACATATTTTAATTTTTTATTTGATAAACTTACGAGAAAATAGTTCCGCATCTCACACAATATATATTTTATTCTAACTTTATAAATAGCTATATATTTAAAAAGTTGGAAAAATTCAATCAGAAACAAAAAGTTCTATCTTATATTTGAGTGTTTCCTTTCCTCCTTCCTATCCTCTCATACAAAAGTTAAACCTTCAACACCTTCTTCACCCCAAATAAATAAGGAGGGAGAAAAATACAAGAATTTATTTCCCATGTGGTTTCTCATTGCCTAGTATTTGGAAAGGTAGGTTTTAACTTTTGTGGTATTATTTTTTCTTTTTTGTTGTTTCTTGATCAGTTTATTGAAAACAATAATTCTAGCTTCGCAATATAAGGGTAAAGTCTGTATACACATTAACCTTCCTAAACCTTACTTATGAAATTATACTGAAATACTTTATAATAATAATAATAATAATAATAATAATAAAAATAATAATAATAAAAATAATAATAATAATAATAATAATAATAATAATAATAATAATAATAATAATAATAATAATAATAATAATAATATAGTACAATATCTTGAAGTACCTAATTATATTAATATGTAGTACACTATTTTTTTATTTGAACCAGAGAAGAAGACGGATTTGTATTGTATACCCAAATATCATACAAATATGCCATTTTAGTATACAATTCATTTCAACAATATACCATATTGGTATCATATGCTAGTTAAATTATTTTTTGGTTGTATTACCTACATTTAATTAGTACAATATTTGATTTTCCTTTAATAGTAATAATATAGTACAATATCTTGAAATACCTTATTATATTAATATCGATAACTATTTGTTTTTTATTTTTCTCTTTATGCATGTGTGTTATGTAATAGTAGTATAGTTATATAGTTGCGAAAAATTAACTAGTAAACTATATACCATGTTGGTATAGCTATATGTCATATTGGTATCATATGATAGTTTGAGCATTGTTTTGGTTGTTTTAGCTACTTCTTAAGTGAATTCTATTATGAAATTATTTATATCAACATAAGTTGCAATAATACTAGAATTTTTGTGTGCTGATGGATATAAATTATGTGTATTAATAGTTTTTATAGTTATAGGCAATTGTTGGAATGACCACCTACAATTATATACCTTCTTAGTATACGAAATAAGCAAGTTATTTTGCGAATATTTAACTTGCAATACGAGCATATAATTTTCTTAATACTTTTATTGCGTTCTTTAATATTTTGGTAGAGTAGTATAGTCGCAGATAGTTGTAGCAATATTCTGGAGAAATTATATGCTCTGTTGGTATACATATATGGCATTTAACATTTATCAGACAAGAGGGGTTGCTCCGATGGTAAGCAACCCCCACTTCCAACCGAGAGGTTGTGAGTTCGAGTCTCCCCAAGAGCAAGGTGGGAAGTTCTTGGAGGGAAGGATGCCGGGGGTCTATTTGGAAACAGCCTCTCTACCCCAGGGTAGGGGTAAGGTCTGCGTACACACTACCCTCCCCAGACCCCTACTAAGTGGGATTATACTGGGTTGTTGTTGTTGTTGTTGTTGTTGTTGTTATTTTTAAATATTTTATATCATTTTTATTCTAACTAGTATATGTGGAGATTTGATTGTTGTAGATTATATTTTCTTGCTCTATAACTGTCACGACCCCAAATCCGATCGTGATGGCGCCCAACACACTGCTAGGCCAGCCCGACCAATCAACAATAACCACGGAGCCACAAGCTCACTTTATCCAATTTAAGCACAACAGTGATAGATATATTAAAAACGGGGAACGAAGTCCCAACATGTGCCAACTCCCATAGACCGAAGGGTTAAGAGTCATGAGCCTCTACAGAGTATACAAAGTGTAAATAGTGAATATAACTGTGCACAAGTGTGGGATGATCGGAACAAAATACAGACAAACTGGAGAATCAGGTCCTGCGAACGCTGGCAGCTACCTCGACTGTCCAAAAGCACTCCCGAGCCGCAATAGAATCGGCTCTGCTGTGATGTACCTGGATCTGCACACAAGGTGCAGGGAGTCGGGTGTGAGTACTTCCAACTCAGCAGTAATAAAAGTAAATAATGCTGAAGGGAAAAAAACCACGATAGACACTATCTCATGCTACACAATACAGAACTATCTTTTTATTCCTTTCTAGCATAAGTGAGTAGATCATTAAAAATCTCAATTTTTAGCTACTTTCTGTCATAATAATATACCAATACCTGGATACAATCTCAAGCAGTGCAAGTCCGCACTCAAATCAGCCCCTCGGGCTCAGCACTCCTTATCAATTTACACTAGGAGATCTGGTCAATAAGGCAACTAATGCATGTGTGCCAGTAATGTATAAGTGCTGAATGTTATGCCACGTAGTACACGTAAATCAATGTATGTATGCCATGCAATGCATATGACCGCTATGGCGTGTAGCCCGATCCAATTTGGGTACCCGTGCTCACTGTGGGGGTTCAGACTCCGGAGGGGCTCCTACATCCCAAGCACAATATTAATATCACACCTGCTGTGGCGTGCAGCCCGATCCGTATACCACTGCGGCGTGCAGTCCGATCCATGCATGTGTATGCATATGCACACATGAAATGTCATGCCCTAACATATGGCCCTCGACCCAATCAGTCTAACAGATAATCAAGAAAGCCCTACGGGCAACAATATCATATTAGCTCACAGCTAAAATATTATTAAGACCTTGTTCAAGTTTTTCATAACCTTATAAGAATGCTAAATAGCAAAATACCATTTAAAACCTTAAATTTAGATAAAAATATGTACAGTGTTATCAAGACAATGATACTAATCCCTGAAGGATTCAAATAATCGGCACGAAGCCCAAGCATGATAATTAGTCCAATTCATTTCAACAATTATGTGTTATTAATTATTACGCGGGACGGACCAAGTCACGATCCCCAATGGTGCTCTACCCCACGCCCGTTATCCGGCGTGCAAGTCACCTCAACACAGCACTAAGATGTGCAAGTCCGGGGTTTACCAACCCTCGGGACATCATTTACAAGTATTACCCACCTCGAACCGACGAAAGCTCATGCCCGCGACGCCTTAGCTCCTCGAACCAGCATCCACGCACGTCAAAACTAGCACAAATCAGCACAAATATATCAAAATAGGCTAATGGAACGATGCCCAATCAAAACAACTCAATTTACACCGAAATTCACAAAGTTGCCAAAACTCGACTTTCGGTACGCTTGTCAAAAAATTACAAAAGTCACATATTCGAAATTCTCATCTCGATACGAGTCTAGGCATATAAAATTTACCAAAATCGGACTCCATTTGCCCACTCAAATCAGGGTTTTTCTTCAATTTTGGCCTAGGGCTCAAACCCACCTTTAATCTTCCATTTACAGAAATTTAACCAAGGATTTCATTTTAAAATGATGTAATTAAGCCACAAAACTTACCTCCAACGAAACCCCGATGATTTCCCAGCAAACTCCCGTCAATTTCTTCTCTTGGAACTCAAAAATGGAGGTTTTGGGTATGGGGTTCGCGACTCGACTGTTCTGTTATATTAATTCACTGACTGCCAGGCGACCTTCTGCGATCGCAGCCCCAGGCTCGCGATCGCGATGAACAAATTTATCAGGCTCCAAAATTACTCTATGCGATCGCGATATTCCCTACGCGATCGCACTGCCTCATGCCTCAACACTACGCGATCGCGTGAAACCACCCGCGATCGCACTGCTCTAAATCCCACACCTACGCGATCGCATCACTCCTCCCGCGATCGCGAAGAACAAATTTTTCGGCCTCATTCCAATATACTACGCGATCGCAGTCTCCCCCTTGCGATCGGAGAGCTTCCCAACTTTACCCTACGCGATCGCAGACATAGCTTCACGATCGCGAAGCACAAAAATCTTCTGCACTAATTGCAGCAGAAACAGCAGTGCAGTTAGCACAAAATGGTCCGTTTGGACCTCCGAATTCATCCCGAGGCCCCCGGGACCCCAACGAAAACCACCAACATACTCCAAAACACGATACGAACTTGTTCCAATCATAAAAACACCGTACTAAACATCAAAATCACCAATTACACACGGATTCAAGCCTAAATTCCTTAAAACATTCCGAATTACACAATCAATCAAAAACCCGACCAAACGACGTCCGAATGACCTGAAATTTTGCGGACATATCCAAAATCACATAACGAGGCTACTGCAACTGTCGGAATTCCATTCTGACCCCCGGATCAAAATCTCACCTACCGTTCGGATTTCGCCAAAATTCAACCTTAGCCAATTCAAGCCCATTTCTACACCGGGTCTCCAAATTCAATTCTGATTGCTCTCCTAAGTCATAAATGATCCCTCAAAACTAGTCGAATCATCAGAATCCGATTCCGAGCACTCTAACTCGATAGTCAAATTCTAGGTTGACTTTCCATATTCAAACTTCCTTCAAACATGCTATTTGCTTCATTTTTAATTCAATTCACTCCTAACTCACCCAATAGGCTCTAACACTGATATAAAAGCATAAAACATGTAATTGCAACATGACGGGGTGGTAAATTCCCGTAACGACGGGCCGAGTCATTACATTCTCCCCAACTTAAACAATCGCTCGTCCTCGAGCGTACTCAGAGTTGTACTAGAAGCAACCCAATAGCTGAATGACCTTACCAAGCATATATTCGGGCGACCATACGTCACCCTATCTCACATAAGTCCGAAAACACCATATTGTCAAAATTTCACAGACCATCTGAGCCATAAATCACATTACACTTTCTGAAATCATATGCCAAATGCAAATCCCATGCCTATACTCAGGATACACTCGAATCCTCTGCAATAACCCATATTCACTACTCCGGATGAGATCATATGATGTATCGACAACCCATCACTCGAGACGATAGTCTCTAATCACAACAACTTGCCACAATAACCAAAATACTAGCTGATAACCTCTTTCATTAGATAGAGTCTTATTCCAACACCTCCATATCCTGCCCACGACAGCTGAAGAACGCGATATACCGAACCCATCTCTCAGGTTAACCATTCGTGAATCTATTTCCCTTTTAAAACTGGTACCACAATAGGTTTCGGAGCCAAACCTCGATTTTTACCTTTCTAACAAGTTAAGATTAAGATCCAATATACTTGTATTCATTAATGACTCCAACGGTCATTTCGATCATAACACGCCACATTGGTGACATGACATCTCAACCACCGGCCTAAGCCGCGACGAACACAACATAGGCTCCAATAGAAACGTCTGCACACACTCGAATCATGACAGCTCAAATCATGACAACTGTCTCCAACAATAGAGCTGCAATTCAATTCCTCGGTGCCATCATAAGATAGAACTGAGACCGCGTCTCGCATTATAGAAATAGAGTACTTGAATCCTCCTCGAGAGGTCATAACATCATGTAGCCTTGCCGCGATTCGTGATTCTACTCCAACATTATTACTCATGAAGCACCCCAAGCCACTAAGCTCAAAACGGTTAGCCACGCACAGATCTAGGTCTTGAACCCAAGCAATCAACCTCACCCACGGTGAAACAATTAACGTATGCTATCAAATCCTGAAAGGACACAACCGATGTGCCATTCGCCAAGCGATACTCAAAACGGACTTTCCTCAGAAGTGAAGAAGTATTGTATACCATGTAGCATATAACTAACTATATTTCCATAATATTCTGTTGCGGCGTGCAACCTGCTCCAACGACATACCCGTGGCGGCGTGCCACCCGATCCAGATACCATACCTGTGGCGGTGTGCCACCCGATCCAAATAACCCGTGGCGACGTGCCACCCGATCCACGCATAAATCTCGCAAAAAGGAAATGCATATCGAGTCGAATTTTCTCATTATAGCAAACATATATATACATATAGCCTCAAGCTCGGCCACATGAATGCATCTGACAACGTTTCTCAATACTGGAACTGAATCAATGGTAGATACCTCCTCCCTGACATCCGCCACTAAGGTCCAACTGACAAAGCAATACCCACCAGCCGTCTGCTGGTCCTGAGGTACAACTACCCCACTGGAGCATACTCTGATGCACTCTGCTACGCAATTTGTGCCATACCATCATAGTCCATATCACATCAGTCTAGACAACCTGGCCCAATGATGACCAGTCAACAATCAAGTATCATAATCCAAATTCGTCATATCAAGTTGAGAGAGAAAGCCACTAGAGCTTCTGATTTTCGATAATCACAAAACGATGTCGATACACATGATATACAACCACTGCATATAGGCGGACTAACGAGAGCTTCAAGTCTCCAACACATATATAACACATGAATCACAATGCCTGATCTCGTACTCCACTGTACATATACATAACGCACATCAAGCGTCCATTCATACCACAATAGCCATTCGAAAATTTCACTATGCCATTAACGACTCAGTTATTATAGTCGATCCAACAAGAGAATACCACCATACCACTGGATATCATCAGTTTACATTACCTTGTCCCTTTTGGACCATATTCCCTGCCAAATTACTAGAATAGCAGTACCATTTTCTTAAATCATCAAAAAGATCGATTCTTAATTCACCTGTAGCTGTCCGCGCTGCTCAATAATTTTATTGACTTCCCATATATTATGAACTGATCTCAAAACCTAGAATATACCATTATCAACTTTCCATAACACATCGTGTATACCATATTACACTAAGACAACATGGAAATTCATATCCCTTTCCTCCGCCTCAACATCGGCGCACCCCACTAGTCAAGGACTTTCGTGATCCCATATAGAAGAAAACTCATTACACGTTCCACGCTTCGCATACCGACAGGAGTATACTTATTTTCAAACCATGATAAAACACATCACAAACTATTTCTTCCCATTCGTTGCATAAGTTTAACTGCCAGAACTGAGTCCTTATACCCATATCAAGTTACACAACTGCCAGCACTCAAGAGCTTTGCTGCAATGTCCGCAAGACTCATTACTTCAACCACACACCAGGAATCAATCGTATTCCTTTTTATACCATTCTGGTTTATTAACAAGTCGTTCCATTTACCTAGTTTCCTTTTTGATCCATCTTTGATTTAATATCAGTCTTTACTATAGTACCATAATACATCAACTCATATTACCACACGAGACTCGTACACAAGACCACACGGTCTAAGACCCATAGGCCACTGAATACTCTCTCAATGTTTCCCAATACGGATACCTAGAATCCCACCATTCACATGATATAACACAAGTCTTGATCTTCTCTAACGAAACCGCCATCTTTAGCCACATACACAAATCTTAAGGCACCTGATTGTTACAAGCAAAATCTTGAACACTGCAAAACCATTCTCGGGCATCATTCACCCTTATTCAGCTGTAATTCAATTGTCCTATTGAGTAGAACCACTCGTGTTTTGTTAGAACTCTGACATCGCAGAACATGATTACTTACAGATACAATCAGCTATGTTTCTTTTCTATACGGTGAATATTCTTTACCAACAGCAGTTCAAAACACCCTAGTACTTCATCGGATCTACGAAGCACCATAACCTTTACCAGAATTTCCCAACATACTTAGAGACAGAATCAACATAGCACACAATAGCACAATCGGTTAATCAATAGCAACCTCCCCAACTTAGCTCGAAGCCATTCATCAAAGCACTTTTAACCACTCATATCATTATTATTCACGTGATGCCGTAATGTTAATATGAGATTAAACTCAAGTCATTTACAAGCCTTGACAGAGACTCGAATCATCAAAGACCTTAGCTTTTCTGCAATTCTTGCCGATATACACGCACCACCAATAAGCCCACTCTCTTTAGGTGACAGAAATCTTTCTAAGTCCCAAATTTTCCAAAAATTTCGGCAGAGTTCCCTTTGTAAATTGGCCTATCCACCTGCCAGAGAATCACCAAAACCATCCTAGCAATACATTCACAACTCGACAAGGCATCACAATGCATATCGACAGCATTAGTCTCAATACTACACAAATCATATTATCATATTTGGTACATGAACATGCGTTGTACCTGCTCGAATCATAACACATATCAACTACCTTTCAATTACACATGAGAACCAATCCACCTATCTCGCCTCAATTTAGCATTTCAGCACAATACCTTCCACCAGGATACACATAGCATAATCATTTTAGTCTTCCTGATTTTGAACTCGTTCCACTACATATAAGGCACTTATATTACTGAGCGCTCGATGCGTACACGGACGTGCGGAAGGAATTTCAAAAGCATATCTCAAGCTGAATCAAGTACGCACGATAAGAATTCCAAGAAATGTGAAGTGTTTCCTAAAGGTTCGCAACCTCCCGAGGATAAGTACAGGCGTCCCCGTACCGATCCACAAGACTCAACTAACCGGCTCAAGACTCATGAGGCCTAGTATACCTAGGCTTTGATACCAACTTGTCACGACCCCAAATCCGATCGTGATGGCGCCCAGCACACTGCTAGGCCAGCCCGACTAATCAACAATAACCACGGAGCCACAATCTCACTTTATCCAATTTAAGCACAACAGTTGATAGATATATTAAAAACAGGGAACCAAGTCCCAACACGTGCCAACTCCCATAGACCGAAGGGTCGAGAGTCATGAGCCTCTACGAGTATACAAAGTGTAAATAGTGAATATAAGCTGTGCACAAGTGTGGGATGATCGAACAAAATACGGACAAACTGGAGAATCGGGTCCTGCGAACGCGCGCAGCTACCTCGATCGTCCAAAAGCACTCCCGAGCCACGATAGAATCAGCTCCACATAGAAATACCCGAATCTACACATAAGGTGCGGGGAGTCGGGTATGAGTACTTCCAACTCGAAGTAATAAAAGTAAATAATGTCTGAAGGGAAAAAAACCACGATAGACACTATCTCATGCTACACAATACGGAACTATCTTTTTATTCCTTTCCAGCATAAGTGAGTAGATCATTAAAAATCTCAATTTTTAGCTACTTTCTGTCATAATAATATACCAATACCTGGATACAATCTCAAGCAGTGCAAGTCCACACTCAAATCAGCCCTTCGGGCTCAGCACTCCTTATCAATTTACACTAGGAGATCTGGTCAATAAGGCAACTAATGCATGTGTGCCAGTAATGTATAAGTGCTGAATGTTATGCCACGTAGTACACGTAAATCAATGTATGTATGCCATGCAATGCATATGACCGCTATGGCGTGTAGCCCGATCCAATTTGGGTACCCGTGCTCACTGTGGGGGTTCAGGACTCCGGAGGGGCTCCTACAGCCCAAGCACAATATTAATATCACACCTGCTGCGGCGCGCAGCCCGATCCGTATACCACTGCGGCGTGCGGTCCGATCCATGCATGTGTATGCATATGCTCACATGAAATGTCATGCCCTAACATATGGCCCTCGGCCCAATCAGTCTAACAAATAATCAAGAAAGCCATACGGGCAACAATATCATATTAGCTCACAGCTAAAATATTATTAAGACCTTGTTCAAGTTTTTCATAACCTTATAAGAATGCTGAATAGAAAAATACCATTTAAAACATTAAATTTAGATAAAAATATGTACAGTGTTATCAAGACAATGATACTAGTCCATGAAGGATTCAAATAATCGGCACGAAGCCCAAGCATGATAATTAGTCCAATTCATTTCAACAATTAGGTGTTATTAATTATTACGCGAGACGGACCAAGTCACGATCCCTAATGGTGCTCTACCCCACGCCCGTTATCCGGCGGGCAAGTCACCTCAACACAGCACTAAGATGTGCAAGTCCGGGGTTTACTAACCCTCGGGACATCATTTACAAGTATTACCCACCTCGAACCGACGAAAGCTCATGCCCGCGACACCTTAGCTCCTCGAACCGGCATCCACGCACGTCAAAACTAGCACAAATCAGCACAAATATATCAAAATAGGCTAATGGAATGATACCCAATCAAAACAACTCAATTTATACCGAAATTCACAAAGTTGCCAAAACCCGACTTTCGGTACGCTTGTCGAAAAATTACAAAAGTCACATATTCGAAATCCTCATCTCGATACAAGTCTAGGCATATAAAATTTACCAAAATCGGACTCCATTTGCCCACTCAAATCAGGGTTTTTCTTCAATTTCGGCCTAGGGCTCAAACCCACCTTTAATCTTCCATTTACAGAAAATTAACCAAGGATTTCATGTTAAAATGATGTAATTAAGCCACAAAACTTACCTCCAACGAAACCCCGATGATTTCCCAGCAAACTCCCGTCAATTTCTTCTCTTGGAACTCAAAACTGGAGATTTTGGGTATGGGGTTCGCGACTGGACTGTTCTGTTATATTAATTCACTGACTGCCAGGCGACCTTCTGTGATCGCAGCCCCAGGCTCGCGATCGCGATGAACAAATTTATCAGGCTCCAAAATTAATCTATGCGATCGCGACATTCCCTACGCGATCGCACTGCCTCATGCCTCAACACTACGCGATCGCGTGAAACCACCCGCGATCGCACTGCTCTAAATCCCACACTTACGCGATCGCATCACTCCTCCCGCAATCGCGAAGAACAAATTTTCCGGCCTCATTCCAATATACTATGCGATCGCAGTCTCCCCCTTGCGATCGGAGAGCTTCCCAACTTTACCCTACGCGATCGCAGACATAGCTTCACGATCGCGAAGCACAAAAATCTTCTGCACTAATTGCAGCAGAAACAGCAGTGCAGTTAGCACAAAATGGTCCGTTTGGACCTCCGAATTCATCCCGAGGCCTCCGGGACCCCAACGAAAACCACCAACATACTCCAAAACACGATACGAACTTGTTCCAATCATAAAAACACCGTACTAAATATCAAAATCACCAATTACACACAGATTCAAGCCTAAATTCCTTAAAACATTCCGAATTACACAATCAATCAAAAACCCGACCAAACGACGTCCGAATGACCTGAAATTTTGCGGACATATCCAAAATCCCATAACGAGGCTACTGCAACTATCGGAATTCCATTCTGACCCCCGGATCAAAATCTCACCTACCGTTCGGATTTCGCCAAAATTCAACCTTAGCCAATTCAAGCCCATTTCTACACCGGGTCTCCAAATTCAATTCTGATTGCTCTCCTAAGTCATAAATGATCCCTCAAAACTAGTCGAATCATCAGAATCCAATTCCGAGTACTCTAACTCGATAGTCAACTCTAGGTTGACTTTCCATATTCAAACTTCCTTCAAACATGCTATTTGCTTCATTTTTAATTCAATTCACTCCTAACTCACTCGATAGGCTCTAACACTGATATAAAAGCATAAAACATGTAATTGCAACATGACAGGGTGGTAAATTCCCGTAACGACGGACCGATTCATTACAATAACTGTTGTATTACTGCTCAGTGGCGAAGCCAGAAAACTATTTAAGGGTGTTCAAACTTGAACAGGAAAAAAAATCTCAACAAGTAGGTAGACCGAAAAATTTAACTTAAACAACGTGATATCGAGTTAATTTATAAGAATACGGGTAATAGTACAAACAATTCGATATAATGAAACTAATATAAAGAAGCGTCAAAAAGAGATTCTACTTATTACAAACATACTCGACGAGGCTTCATCTCTTGAAATGTTTTTATAATAGACTCATTAGAAATAATACTAAATACTTCTCTTTCTACATAAGGCACTATGCAACCGCCTAAAAAGTCATCATCCATTCGATTCCGCAGGTCATTCTTGATAAACTTCATTGCTGAAAAAGCTCTTTCAACAGTTTCAGTGGCAACAGGAAGAAGCAACGCAAGTTTCACTAAGATAAATACAAGAGGATAAACTGAATGCTTCTTTGTCTTAACTAATCTTTTTGAAAGATCAGAAAGCCCATTTAGATTGGAGAACCTTTCATCAAAATCATGAACATCAATAATGTAACTCGCAAGTTGATTCTCAAGAGAACTCGTCCTAAATTCATCAAAGTCATTAGGATACAATTCAGCCATCTTCATTATTTTTCTAATATCAAAACTTGAAAATGCGTCAATTGGATTCAAACACGAAACTCCATGAAGCAACTCAGTCGTCACTTCGTCAAAACGATCATTAAGTTCTTGAACTTGCCAATCAAGAACTTTACAAAACACATCAACGCGATAATGATGAAAAAAAGTATAATCAACAGGTTTTCATCGTGATCTTCCAGAGTTAACATATAGATCATCAAAATTAGGCACCAAAATATTATGCTTGATACAAAACATAGAAACTTTATCAACAAAAAAAATCCCATTCATCATCCCTCCTTAAAGTTTGCAATCTCTTCTTTGCTACTTGAACAAGTAGCATGGCATTTACAATATCTTGCTATTTTGTTTGTAAGGATATATTCAACTCATTTGTGATCCCTAAAACATCTGTCATTAAATGCAATAAGAAAGTAACCTTATATGTTTGACAAGCTTCGAGATACCCCGATGCCTTAGCTCTATCTAAAGTACTTGCATCTTTAACAAGTGTATCAAGAACATCAACAATAGAGCCAAACATACGAATAAAGTTTCCAAATGACTTGTAGTGAGATCCCCAACGAGTATCACCAACTCTAACAAGACCGAGTTCTTGATTCAAGCCTCTACCTGTTTTTAGTTCACCCATATCTAATGCCTCATGGAGTTTTTCTTTTTGAGAATCTCTAAATTCATCCACGCGTTTAAAAGAAGCTCCCAACACATTCAAAATATTTGAAACCAATAATACAAGTTCACCTACTTGAACACATTTGTTAGAAACCGTAACTAGAGTCAATTGAAGTTGATGTGCAAAACAATGAATAGAATAAGCCGATCTACTTTCTTGTTTAATCAACTTCTTAAGACCTTTAATATCACCTTGAATATTGCTTGCCCCATCATAACATTGTCCACGTATATAAGATAAACTTAATGAATGATGAACAAGAACATCGACAATTGCTTTCTTTAGAGATAAAGCACTAGTATCTCGAACATGAACCATGCCAATAAACCTCTCCATCACACTTCATCTTTTATCGACATACCGTAAAACAATAGCCATTTGCTCTTTGCGTGACACATCTAAAGACTCATCAACTAATAAAGCAAAATAGTCACCATTTAGATCCTCTATTATAGCCTTAATAGTTTCTATCTTACATGCGGTCACAATTTCTTTTTGAATATCTGAAGAAGTCATATTATTATTTTTTGGAGCATGTTTCAACACAAAAGGTTCAATCTTGTCACATTTAGCCGCATACCAAGAAAGAATTTTAGTAAAATTACCCTTGTTCAATGAAGTTTCACTTTCGTCATGACCGCGAAAAGCAAATCCTTGAGTCAAAAGAATCCTTACCACATCAACTGAAGCATTTAAGCGAAGCCAATACTCACGCTTAGTTTGATCAGACTGTTTGTCAAATGTAGCAATAATAGACTGTTTTTTTTGTATTAGATCATCACAATTTCTACTTGCTTTATTGTGAATACTATTTGGCAAACCAACATATTTCTTAAAGCATTTTTTTCTGTTCCAATTCCTAAACCCTTTACTTGAAAAAACATCACCACTACCTTGCTGATTACTTTCTCCCTTAAATAAATAACAAGGTAAACAATATGAAGCATCGGTACTTACACTATACTCCAACCAATTAAATTCATCAAACCATAGAGGATTAAAATGACGTATAAATCCAGAAAAGTGAGATTGAGGGAAGTCATGATACCGAGGTTGGCAAGCACCACCTTGAATGTATGCCCTCCTTATTTCATCGCGATGGTTTGGATGATACTCCAGTATTGGATTTCTTTCAGCTGGATCGGATTGTGGAGCAATTGTATTAATTTCTTGTCTTAGAGAAGAATGCGAGGGAAAATCTGACTGATCGACATTTTCTTCTCTGTTAGATTGATTTTGAGAACCCGAAGTTATTTTTGGTACTTTGTTGTAAAATTTCAACAAGTTCATTGCAACTTCAATTCCCTGAATGTAGTAATTAGTTAAAATATATTACTCCTTAATAATTAAATAAACAAAAGGAATATCAATAATTTGTGTTCAAACTTACAGCAAGCAATATACTTATATACATAAATGCTAACTAATTACTCACAATGTAGTGTCCCAAGAATATTTATCATATAAAAAATCAGAGAAATTTAGCACAACTGAAACTTTGAAGCAAAAAAGGAAAAGAAAGATAAGAGATTCGAAGTACAAACCAGTTCAATGGCGGAATAGAGTATTCGGACGGTCGAAAACTCGAAATAACCGGCGAAGACGGAGAGGGAGAACAACAAGAATTTTCCAATGAAAAAGTTTGTTAGCAGAGAAATCATAGAAGATGAAGATTTTGGTCTACCTAGGTTTCGGCAAAGATGGAGAATTGAGATGGGAATTTTGGCAAAGAAATCAAAGAAGCTGGAAAATTGGAAATGAGGAAGCTGGAGAGCAACTGGATTGATTTAGACTTTTAGTGTTAGGTTTCTTTATTCCTAACTTTTGTTTTATGCAGATTTGTTTATTCCTTTTTTATATTATAAAAGCAAGCCAAAAGGGACAGTGACGTCGTTTTGTGTGTTGTCATTAAAAAGAATTGTACTGCAACAAAAATTGTAGAGGGAAGAGTTCGAACTTGCGCCACTAAGCTATTTTGACCACCCTTTGCCACTGGGCTATGCCTCTTCATTGTTACAAGGGTGTTCAATGTCTATTATATATATATAAATTCTAATATTTTACCTATATACACAGTATTATTTTTCGACGAAGGGTGGTCAATTGACTACCCTTGATACACTGTACCTTCGCCCATGTTATTGCTAATGGTACAATGTGTATTAATATTTATAGGGAAGAAGAGCAAGGTTTACATGATAATCACTTGTTGATTCTTAGAATCTGATTATGTAATTTATGCTTAACAATAATCAATGTGATATTCAGTGCATTAGATTAAGTGACAACTGATATTATTTTAGTTTATTAATTAAATTTAAAAAATAAGAAAGAAACATAAAATAAAATGTATGTTGTACTAGTTATATTGAAAAAAGGTGAACAAATATTTACTATATCAATTATTTTTCTTATTGTATAAAAAATGAATGATAAAAAATAGTGAAAACAATAAATAAAATTAGATTATGAAGAGAAAAAGAATATAAAAAAAGTTAAATAAAATTATAAAAGAAAAAAATAGACGAAAACGAGAAAAAACAAAAGCAGAAAAGTAAAAAAAAGAAAAAGAAGAAGAAAAGAAGCATTGAAATAATAAAGAATTAGAGAATAAAGAAAAAATTCTCTACAAAAACTACTATAGGTAGAAAATGTAATTAGTTTACGGGTAGAAAAATAAATGGGCAGATAAGGGTAAATAGTTTTGTTTTTATGGGTTACTGTGTCAAACGGGTTGTTGAAAATAGGGGTTTTGACACAGTTACCTACAAAAACAAAATTATTTACCGTTGTCTCCCCATTTATTTTCTTACCCATAAACTAATTACATTTCCTACCCATAATAATTTTGTAGCGATTTTTTTCATTATTCTCCAATCTTTCTATGGTTCTTTTCTTCTTTTTTTTTTTTTTTCCTTTCTTCTTCTTTTTCTTTTTTTTTCTCGTTTTCTTCTTATTTTTTCCTTTTACCATTTTTAATTTTATTTAACTTTTTTTATATTCTTTTTCTCTTCATAATCTAATTTCATTTACCGTTTTCAGCATTTTTATATTATTATTTTTTATATACAGTAAGAAAAATAATGGATACAATAAATTTGTTTATCTTTTTTTAATATAACTAGTACAATATGCTTTTTATTTTATTTTTTTCTCATTTTTTAAAATCAATTATTAAACTGAAATAATATTAGTTGACTTGATCTAATAAACTGAATATCACATTGAATGTTGTTGAGAACCATAAATTATATAATCAGATTCTAAGAATCAACACGTGTGCCATGCAAATATTGATCTCCTTCCCTATAAATATCAATACACACTCTACCATTAGCATTAATACAACCAGTTATAGAGCAAGAAAACATAATCTGTGGCAACCAAATCTCCATATATACTAATTATAATAAAAATGATAATAAAATATTAAAATAAAATAAAATTATAAGTAGAAAAAAAGACTTCTAGTACCATGCGATACCAATATGGTATATATGTATACCAACAAAGCATATGATTTCCCTACAATATTGCTACAACTAATTGCAACTATACTACTCTACCAAAATATTAAAGGACGTAATAAAAGTATGAGAAAATTACATTACTCGTATTGCAAGCTAAATATTCGCAAAATAACTTGTTCATTTCTTATACTAAACGGGTATATAGTAGTATGGGGTCGTTCCAACAATTGCCTATAACTATAACAACTACTAATACTCATAATTTATGTCCATCGGCACACAAAATTCCATCATTATTGTAACTCATGTTGATATAAATAATTTCATAATAGAATTCACTTAAAATGCAGCTAAGACAACCAAAAAAATGTTCAAACTACCATATGATACCAATATGGCATATAACTATACCAACATGATATACAGTTTTACTAGTTAATTCCCGGTAACTATATGACTATACTACTATTATATAACACACGTGTATAAAGAAAAAAATTAAAAGTAGTGTACCACATATTAATATAATAAGATATTTCAAGATATTGTACTATATTACTATTATTAAAGGAAATCAAATATTTTACCAATTAAATACAGCTAATACAACCAAAAAAAAATAGTTCAGCTGCATATGATACCAATTTAGTATATAGCTATACTAATAGGGTATATAGTTGGAATGAATTGTATACTAAAATGGTATATTTGCATACTATTTAGGTATACAATATAAATTCGTCTTCTTCTTTGATTCAACTATATTTCATCCTAAATTTTAAAAATTTACTACATAATCTTCACAAAATTGACTAAAACTTTAGCTACAACCTCCAATCAACTTTCCAAACTAACACATACAAATCAGACCAAAACAATTAAAAACTCAAACAAACCAAGTTAGTAGTTTCAAGCTTCAAGGTACAATAAATCTCCAAAAACCAGCATCAAAGGTATAATCTACACATCAAAGAAAAATATTAGCTACATTTAATTAGAGACCAATGGAGTAGTGCTGGATCGATTTTATTCTTGCAGTGCTAGATCGATTTGATTCAGCACACCTGCTTATAATAACACACATGCTTACTATTTTTTTCTCTATATGCTAACACACAAAATTAATACAAAATGGAATTATCTCCTAATGAAATTGCAATTTCACTAATTTGTCCTTCAACGAATACAAAATATAAGCATCTGGCAAGTAATAAAAAACTGCACTTATGATTAAAAAATATCTCATGTTCAGCACTCTATATTAAAAGGTAAACACACCACTAAAATATGTATTAAAAAGGAAGAAAAAAATCAAACGAATAGCTAACTACAGTAGAGAATCTAATATGGGCGGGTAAATAATATTAAAGGCATAGGTAGAAAAGGTAAATAGTTTAGGTATAGGTATTTAAAGGTAAATAATTTAAACTCAATAGGTATAAAGTGAAATTTTCTCTTGAAAATATCCCTTATATGCGAGGTCCATGTATTTCACCAAATTTGGGCTTTGAACGTAGCCCATGTAGGGCCAGTCATGCGTAAAGGAGCAAGCCCATTGATATTAGCACAAACAGATTCAATTCTTTAATGAATTGAAACAGGAATAAATGATTCTCAATTACTTAAGCTAACAGTATACTAATTGCTTGAATTTCAATTTCCAATTCAAAATTGTTTTTACTGGTTTTCTGTTACATTTCCAAACACTAGTAAAGTGGAACTCAAATTAGACAAACAATTTTATTGCATTTTTTGCCATACCAATTGTTTACCAATCAGTTCTAGCCACGATTAACTTTTAGCTAAGATTAAGTCAATGTTCTAATAGATCATGAATTCAAAAATAAGTTGTTGTAAAACTGCTTCAGTTAAAACTTCATAATTCAAAAGTAAACAAATTAACCTCTGTTTTTATACGTAAACATGCACATCTAAAACTAAATTCATTATGTAATCAGTAGTCTAATCATTTCTTATCTACAAATCCTTAAACTAGTTGATAAAAAAAAAACAGTTGTAAATTAATAATCTACATAGTTTGAATCAGAATCTCAACTGGCAGTCTAATACTATTTTAAACTAGCTATGAGTCACTGTCTATTAACAAAGTATTAAAATCTAAATGCACTCGAAGTATTCTTGTATTACCCTACCTAGCTATCTTAATGCAAAACTAATCAACATTTAGAGAATCCAATTAGAACAAACATGTGACGACATGACCCGTCGTCTTAGGTATTACCACCCCGTTTCTCCCTTATTGTGTTGCATTATATTTCATTATCGGTATTGGGTGCGTTAGAATTTAATTGGAGTGATTTTATTAAGAAATAAGACACTTAGTCTCTTTTAAGAAGACTTAAGTTGGAAAAAATAACCAGATATTGACTTATGAGTTAGAGGGCTCAGAATTGAATTCTGATGATTCGGTTAGCTTCGGGTGATCATTTAAGGCTTAGGGGCGCAATCAGAAGTAATTTTGGAGGTCTGGTGAAGAAGTTAGCATATTTTGGCGAAGCTAGTATTTTGGCGATTTCCGGTTGGTAGGTGATATTTTGATCCAGGATTCGGAATGAAATTTCGAGAGTTACAGTAGCTTCGTTAGGTGATTTTGGATTTGTCGCGACCCTAGTTCACCAATCGTGAACATGTCGTGATGGCACCCAGTCCCCACGACTAGGTAAGCCTAACACGTTGCGGAATATACAAGCTATAAACACTTAAATAAGAAACAGCGGGAAAATAGCATAAAAAGATATGTAATCCGTGCCGCTTGGCACATACATCCGTCACACAATGAATAAAACGCTACCAAGATCCGGAATCCCACGGTAACACGGACTAAAAGAGAATATACAACTGTGGCTCTATGTGTAAAGAGTATCTATCAACGAGATGAAGGAAAAATGCCAACTAGTACTACTAGAACAGAAGGAAAGCCTCCGGATCCGCGGACGTAGCAGATCATACCTCGAAGTCTCCCAGAAAGCTGCGGAATCACCTAGCACGAGCCTGCTCTGATGTACCTGGATCTGCACAACAAAAGTGTGCAGAAGAGTAGCATGAGTACACCATGGCGGTACTCAGTAAGTGCCAAGCCTAACCTCGATGGAGTAGTGACGAGGAAGGTCAGGGCCCTACTGAGAAAAACAGTAATATAATGATGATATCGATAATAAACAGTTTAAATGATAATAATTTCCGAAATAACAACAATAAGATGATTACTGCAACCGTCTACAATTAAACTAACAACAATTAACCAACTCAATAAAACAAGTCCAGGACATGTGCGAATCGAACCCACAGTCCCATTGACAGTACCTTTGGGTCTCCGGGAAACGAACCCACAACCCATGTCTCAATAAACAATCGATAACTCAGGATCTCCGGGAATCGAACCCGCAGTCCCTACCAATAACTCAGGATCTCGGGAATCGAACCCGCAGTCCCTACCCATAACTCAGGATCTCGGGAATCGAACCCGTAGTACTTACCAATAACTCAGGATCTCGGGAATCGAACCCGTAGTCCCTACCAATAACTCGGGATCTCGGGAATCGAACCTGTAGTCCCTACCAATAACTCGGGATCTCGGGAATCGAACCTGTAGTCCCTACTAATATCATTCCGGGTCTCTGGGAATCGAACCCACAGCCCTGGGTCTCCGGGAATTGAACCCGCAGTCCACAAGCACAAAAAATAAAGGAATACACAGAGAGAATAAATTATGCCTTACTATGACTTCACCGAAAAATAGTGCCAATAATTATCAAAAGTTCAAATAAGACAATTAGGCAACTAAACAGTTAAATACTACCTAATCATACTTTTCTAACTACTACCGGGTAAGATTATCGAATTTAACAGCTAAAAACAGGAATATCACTCATCGAACATTTTTAAGTAAAGTATGTGTTCAACAATCAGCGCATGTACACGCCCGTCACCTCGCGTACAAGGCTTTTAAACTATCACATAATATCCTAGGGGTGAAAGTTCCCCCACACGAGGTTAGACAAGCCACTTACCTCGACTCCGGTACAAAACCGCTATGAAACAACTCTCTTGCCGCGAATGTCGGCCTCCACAAGTGTAGTATCTGATAAAAATCAAGAGAATCATATCAAAATAGGTCAATTGGGCATTACCCAATCAAAACAACTCAAAATACGCCAAAATCCACAAGTTGCCGAAACCCGACTTTCGGTACGCTTATCGAAAAATCACGAAAGTTACATATTCGGAACCCTCGTCTCAATACGAGTCTAAGCATATAAGATTTACCAAATTCGGGCTCCATTTGCCCATTTAAAACCTTGATTTTCTAAAGTTCAAGCCTAGGGCTAATTCCTCCATAAATTACCCCAAATTCCTCCATTTTCATGATATAATCGCATAATATTACCAATACTAATCATAAGATGAGTCCATAGTTGATTACCTGATGATTTCCCTTGAATCTCCCTCAAAAATTGCCCAAATCGCCTCTTAAGCCGAGACCCCAATGTGAAATGTTTCTGAAATTTTTTTAACTTCTGATACAATTAATCTTCTGCGATTTTCGCTTCTGCGGACTAGTTTCCGCTTCTGCGGATCCGCTTCCGCGACATTTTGTCGCTTCTACGAAGCCCAGGCCTGGCTGGCCCATTCCGCTTCTGCGAGCCTAAAGCCGCTTCCGCGAGGCCGCTCCTGCGGACAAAGGTCCGCTCCCGCGGAACTCTCCGCTCCTACGAACAGCAGTCCGCTTCTGCGGACTCGCCTAAGCGGAGGCTTGTCCGCTTCTGCGAAATTCCCCAACTCGTCTCCTGACTGCTTCTGCGGTCTCCATACTCGCACCCGCGATGCCGCTTATGCGGACAAGGACCGCTCCTGTGCTCCAGTCCGCTTTTGTGCTCCATTTTCCGCTTCAGCGGGCTCGCCTCTGCGGTTCCATTTCCGCAGGGGCAAAAACAACAGAGGCAGAATTCTTAAACCTGTAATTTCCATGATTTTCTCCCGTTTAACCATCCGAAACCACCCCGAGGCCCCGGGACCTCATCCAAACACACCAACACATCCTAATACCTTATTCGAACTTGTTCCAATCCTCAAAACACGTCTAACAACATCAAAACCCATAATTCACATCGAATTCAAGCCTAAATTTTCTTAAAACTCTCCGAATTACACATTCGATCTAAAACCCGACCAAACGACTTCTGAATGACCTGAAAATTTGCGGACAAACCCAAAATCACATGACGAAGCTACAGAAATTATCGGAATTCCATTCCGACCCCAGGATCAAAATCTCACCTATCCTTCGGATTCGCCAAAATTTCAAACTTCGGTATTTCAAGCCTAATTGAGCTACGGACCTCCAAAATACATTCCGAACGTGCTCTGAACCCCAAAATCACCTAACGGAGCTAATGGAACCATCGGATTTCCGTTCCGAGGTCGTCTTAACGCTGTTCCGACTACAGACCATTTTCCAACTTTAAAGCTCCCATTTAGGGACTAAGTGTCCCAAAACGCTCCAAATTTCAGAACCGACTCTCCCGGCAAACCACAATAGCAGAAATGAACTTAGGGGAACAGTTAAATTGGGGATTGGGGCGTAATTTTCTAAAATGATCGGCCGGGTCGTTACATCTTCCCACACTTAAAAGATTCGTTCGTCCTCGAACGAGCATAGAAAACATACCTAGAGTAGTGAAAAGATGAGGGTACTGGCTGCGCATATCCTGCTCGGTCTCCCAAGTCGCCTCCTCGACCGGCTGGCCCCGCCACCGAACCTTTACCGAAGCGATGTTCTTTGACCTTAGCTTTCTGACTTGCCTGTCTAGAATGGCTACTGGCTCCTCAACATAAGACAGATCTTTGTCTAGCTGAACAGATGTGAAATCCAACACATGCGACGGGTCACCATGGTATCTCCGGAGCATGGAGACATGAAATACGGGATGAACTCCGGCTAGACTGGGAGGTAAGGCCATGTGACGACCCAAAGGGTCATCACTTATTTAATTAATCATTTCGAGCTTTTGAGGCCTTGGAAACCTCATTCTATATTGCCTCGATTTACATGCACAATCCGAGCATGTAGCCGGAAAGATTTTGTGATAGAAAATATGAATTCTATGAGAAGTTTGGATAAAAAATGATATTAATATTGATATGGTTGACTTTGGTCAATATTTTTGGTAAACGGATTCGGACCCGAGATTGGATGGTCCCGAGAGGTCCGTAGGAAAATATGGGACTTGGACATGTGTCCGGAGTCGAATTCGAGGCCTAGAGCCCAAGTTATGAATTTTTCTATGAAATTGTTTTTGATGTAATTGTTAAAGGAAATGAATTGATTGACCTTGGTATCGGGCTCGTATTTTGGTTCCGACGCCCGGTACAAGTCTTAAATATTATATATGTGATTTCTGTAAAGTTTGGTGACATTTGGATGTCGTTTGAGATGTTTTGGACCTTGAGTCCCAAGTTTGAAAGTTTTGAAAACCAAAGGTATGAAAATCATGAATTTGAGGCTTGATTTGATGGAAACGAGGTGATATTGGCGATGTGATCGCACGAACAAGTTCATAATGTGTTTTTAAGGTTGTGTACATGTTTGGTTTGGAGCCGGGGGCTCGGGTAAAGATTTGATAGGCCGTTGGATGAAATTCTGAATTTTGAACTGCTGGTTTTTCACCCAGTTGTTGGCTTCGCAATTGCGAAGAATTTCTCGCAATTGCGAAGGGGACAGTGTAAGGCAAGGCTCGCAAATGCGAACCTTTATCGCAAATGCGAAGCCCCCTTGACCCAGCCTTGTTCGCAAATGCGAACAATTGTTCGCATTTGCGAAGGTCCCCAGTGCCTGCCTATGTTCGCAAATGCAAACAAAAGTTCGCAAATGCGAACATTCCCCATACTGCCTTGGTTCGCAAATGCGAACCATTGTTCGCAAATGCGAACACCGCCTTATACAGCATGTGTTCGCAAATGCGAACATTAGTTCGCAAATGCGAACATCCCTTTGTCTGCCAGCGTTCGCAAAATGTGAACAAATGTTCGCAAATGCGAACTTCCCAACCTTAGCTTATTTTTCAAACTCCAGAAATTGGTCGGGGTTCGCAATTGCGAACCCATGTTCGCAAATGCGAACACAGAGACCTGTAAAACACGATTTTAAGTTCATTTCTTCACTTTTTACAAAACAAAAACACCCATTTGCGATTCTTCACAGATTTCTTCTTCATCAAAACGATTGTAAGTCACTTTTTACTTAATTCTTTCAATTCCTAACATCATTAAACATGTTTTTCATAAGAAATCAAAGATTTTCATGGTAGAATTCTTGTTTTTGTTAGAAAATAGGGTTTTTCATAAATTGGGGAATTTGACCTCGAATTGAGGTCCGATTTTGAAACAAATCATATACATGAACTCGTGGGGGGATGAGTAACCGGATTTTGGTCCTAACCCCGAGTTCCGACCATGTGGGCCCGGGGTTGAAATTCACTATTTCGGGCAGGAATGTTGTAAAAGATGTATTTGGTCTTAAGAATTAGTTTGTTGAGTAGTATTGATGATATTAAATCAATTGTGTATAGATACGATTGGATTGGAGCCAAAGTTGAAAGAAAAAGACATTTCCACGGATTGAATTGTTCATAAACACTCGAGGTAAGTGTTTGTTCTATCCTAGCTTGAGGGAATAGGATTATGTGCTATGTGTTATGTGATCGAGTGCGGTGTATGGACTGTGGTGACGAGCATCCATACACTGGCGTCTAGTATGACCGTGAGTCGTTGAAAAATGATTATTTTGAGATATATTACGGATGAATTGTTATTGTTCTCCCTTGTTGGGACTTGTTGTGAAGATAATTATTGATTGCCCTTGATGGGACGGTTTATGAATTACTGTTTCTTTCTTTGCCCTTAACTGTGATTGTTATTTGGGTGAGGAAGAGTGATAATGCACGAAGGGTGATGCCGTGCCATGCTTATTTATTTATGCACGAAGGTTAATGCCGTGCCATGCTTATTTATTGATTATGCACGAAGGATCATGCCGTGCCCTGTTATTGAACCATGTACGAAGGATCATGACGTACTATGGATGTGAGGATGAGAGTAAAAGCACGAAGGGTGATGCCGTGTACTTTATTTGTTTATTTGGTGAGGATGAGAGTAAAAGCACAAAGGGTGATGCCGTGCAACTGCTTGCTATTTCTTGAATTGATATTACCTGTGTTTACATTATACTTTGTTTTTCCTTGTGAATTTATTAACTGTAGTTAATTGTTGAATTCTTTAAGATATTCCTTATTGTGTTAATATTTGATTATTCTTGTTATTTTGTGATACACATATATATATTGAATTGCACAGGTATATGTGGGTGTCTGGTCCTAGGCTTGTCACTACTTCGCCGGGATAGGCCAGGCACTTACCAACACATGGGGTCGGTTGTGCTGATACTACACTTCTGTGCGTTTTTGCACAGGTCCAGGTTACGATCAGGAGCAACAGCAGCAGTAAATCGATTGCGTGGGAGTTGATCACATTTGAGACCGAGGTAGCTTGCAGACGTCCGCAGGCCCGGCGTCTCTCTCTTTAATTATGTTATTATCTGTAGTCTCTTTGTTCCGAGACAAACGGAATTATGTTATATTTCCTTCAGACTTTTATGTGTAGTATTCCATAGTAGTTCGTGAGTTGGTGACTCCACGTCTTGGGTAGAGGATTTCAGTATGATTTTCATATTGTAATTAGTTACTTCTATTTTGATAAAGTATTCCGCATTTATTTAATTGAAATTGTGTTAAAAACAGGATAGTATGAATACAGTGGCTTGCCTAGCTACCACGAGTAGGCGCCATCACGATCCCGATGTTGGGGGAAAATTCGGGTCGTGACAAGTTGGTATCAGAGCTCTAGGTTACATAGGTCTCACCACTCACGAACAAGCTTAGTAGAGTTTGAGAGGTAGGTACGGAGACGTTTGTACTTGTCCTCCAAAGTCTATTGAGTTAGGAAAGAGTCTCTCATTTGTTCGTTCTTGTCGTGCGACTTGTTCCTCAATTACTGATTGAATTTCCATTCTGTCCTTTCGCAGATGGTGAGGACACGCGCTTCTTCGTCCGCTGACCAGCAGCCCGAGCCCCAGGCAGCTCCCGTGAGGGGCAGGGGCCAAGGCCGTATCAGAGGCCGTGGTAGGGGTAGAGCTCAGCCCCAGGCAGCTACTCCGGAGGTGGAGCCTCATATTGAGATTGACGAGGAGGTTCCGATTCCAGCAGCTCCAGGGGGCCCAGCTCAGGTCCCAGGAGAGGCTTTATTTACCCCGGATCTCCGGGATGCTTTGGTCAGAATAGCAGGATTCATGGACAGCATTGCCAGAGCGGGTTTATTATCGGTTGCCCCAGCCACTTCTCAGGCTGGAGGAGGGGCCCAGACTCCTATTGCTCATACTCCGGAGCCAGTAGCTCCTCAGCCTCAGGCACCAGTAATTCAGCCAGCTGTGGCCACTCAGTCAGGTACCATAGCTCATGCCAGTGATGGAGCGGCCATGACTTCTGATTCGTTATGGAGGCTTGATCGGTTCTCCAAGCTATTTACCACTACATTCGGTGGAGCCGCATCAGAGGATCCTCAGGACTTTTTATTCAGTTGCCATGAGATTCTCAAGACTATGGGGATCGTGGAGACAAACGGAGTTGACTTCTGTACATTCAGGCTTGCAGGATCCGCCAAGACTTGGTGGAGAGATTATTGTTTGACTCGACCAGCAGGGTCCCCAGCTTTATCATGGGACCAGTTTGCGGAACTATTTATGGAGAAGTTTCTCCCTGCTACTCAGCGGGATGTACTTCGGAGGCAGTTTGAGCGCCTCCATCAGGGCACTATGACAATTACACAGTATGAGACGAGATTTATCGACTTGGCTCGTCATGCAGTAGTGATACTTCCCACGGAGCGGGAGAGGGTCCGCAGATTTATAGATGGGCTTAATCAGCCGATTAGACTCCAGATGGCTATGGGCGTGGGGAGTGACATATCATTTCAGGAGGCAGCCAATGCAGCACGCAGAGTTGAGATGGCTCTTGCTAGGGGAGGCGGTTATTCTTCGGATAAGAGGCCTCGTCATTCAGGTAGGTTTGGTGGTTCTTCCTCTGGTGGCAGAGAATCCTTTGATAGAGGCCAGTCCTCCAGGCCTTTTCATTCCGCCCTTCAGGCTTCACAGGGTGGACCAGGGTGATCGTGGTTCTCGGGGGCATTATTCAGACCAGTCTCCTATTAATGCTCAGCCTCTTCAGAGTGTTCGTGGAGGCCATTCGGGTCGTCAGGGCCAGCAGCCCCTATCAGTCTAAGAGTTGCTACGGTTGTGGTGACCCAGGTCATTTTATCAGGAATTGCCCTCTAGCAGCGGGCAACTCTCAGCAGCGAGGTCCTCGTCCTATGATTCAGGCCCCAGCTGACCCTCAGCCTGCCCAGCCAGCCAGAGGCGGGGGTAGAGATTATAGAGGTGGAGGTCGAGACCGTAGAGGTGGAGACCGTCCGGCGAGAGGTAGAGGTCAGCCAGTTGATGGTCGTCCTAGAGACGCAGCTCAGAGGGGAGGTGCAGATCCCCGATTCTATGCTTTACCGGCCAGGCCAGAGGCAGAGGCATCAGATGCCGTGATTACAGGTACTATTCTTGTGTGTGGCAGAGGTGCTTCAGTATTATTTGACCCTGGATCTACATATTCCTATGTGTCTTCCTACTTTGCACCGTATTTGGCCGTGCCCAGCTATGCTCTGGATATTCTAGTTTATGTGGCTACACCGGTGGGTGACTCCATTGTAGTCGATCGGGTGCATCGTTCGTGCGTAGTTATATTTGGGGGTCTTGAGACCCGTGTTGATCTGTTGCTTTTGGATATGGTAGATTTTGATGTCATATTGGGGATGGACTGGTTGTCCCCATACCATGCTATTCTTGATTGCCATGCTGAGACGGTGACCTTAGCCTTGCCATAATCACCCCGACTAGAGTGGAAAGGTACCTCAAGCCACTCCGTTCGCACTGTTATTTCCTATGTTAAGGCTCGACGTATGGTCGAGAAGGGGTGTCTAGCTTATCTGGCTTATGTTCGTGATTCTAGTGCAGAGGTTCCTTCCATTGAGTCGGTCCCTATTGCACGGGAGTTTCCGGAGGTTTTTCCTTCAGACCTGCCGGGCATGCCACCCGACAGGGGATATTGATTTCTGTATTGATCTGGCACCGGGCACTTGGCCCATCTCTATTCCACCCTATCATATGGCCCCGCCGGAGCTAAAAGAGTTGAAAGATCAGTTGCAGGACCTTCTTGAGAAAGGCTTTATCAGGCCTAGTGTTTCCCCCTGGGGAGCAACTGTATTATTTGTAAAGAAGAAGGATGGCTCGATGCGGATGTGTATTGATTACCGGCAGTTAAACAAAGTGACTATCAAAAATAAATATCCACTGCCGAGGATTGATGATTTGTTTGACCAGCTCCAGGGAGCGAGGGTATTCTCTAAGATAGACTTGAGGTCAGGCTACCATCAGCTGAAGATCAGGGCGGCTGACATTCCTAAGACGGCCTTTCGCTCTAGATATGGGCATTATGAGTTCTTGGTCATGTCCTTCGGGTTGACCAATGCCCCAGCAGCATTCATGGAGTTGATGAATCGGGTATTCAGGCCTTACTTAGATCTGTTCGTGATAGTCTTCATAGATGACATCCTGGTGTACTCCCGCAGCCAGGAAGAGCACGAGCAGCACCTCAGAGTGGTTCTTCAGACTCTGAAAGATAACCGACTATATGCCAAATTTTCTAAATGTGAGTTCTGGCTGAGTTCGGTAGCATTTCTGGGTCACATTGTATCAGTGGAAGGTATTCAGGTAGACCCAAAGAAGATTGAGGCGGTCCAGAATTGGCCTCGACCAGCTTCAGTGACTGAGATCCGGAGTTTCTTGGGATTAGCAGGTTACTACCGTCGATTTGTAGAGGGGTTTTCTTCTATTGTAGCCCCGATGACCAGGTTGACCCAGAAGGGTGTCCAGTTCCAGTGGTCAGAGGAGTGTGAGGTGAGCTTTCAGAAGCTCAAGACAGCCTTGACCACAGCGCCAGTGTTGATACTACCTACGGGTGCAGGGCCTTATACAGTTTATTGTGATGCATCTCGTACGGGGCTTGGAGCGGTGTTGATGCAGGATGGTAAGGTTATCGCTTATGCTTCGAGACATCTAAAGATACATGAGAAGAATTATCCAGTTCATGATCTTGAGTTAGCAGCAGTGGTTCATGCCTTAAAGATCCGGAGGCATTATCTATATGGTGTGACATGTGAGGTGTACACTGATCACAAAAGCCTACAGTACTTGTTCAAACAGAAGGAGTTGAATCTACAACAACGGAGATGGTTAGAGTTGCTAAAAGACTATGATGTTACTATATTATATCACCCAGGTAAGGCCAATGTGGTGGCCGATGCATTGAGTAGAAAGTATGCCGGCATGGGTAGTCTTGCATATATTCCGGTCAATCAGAGACCATTAGCTCTAGATGTCCAGGCCTTAGCCAACCGGTTCGTGAGATTGGACATTTCTGAGCCTAGCAGGGTGTTAGCCTGCACGGTCGCTCGTTCTTCTTTATTAGAGCGTATCCGTGAGAGGCAATTTGATGATCCTCATTTGCGTGAGTTGAGAGATACGGTACAGCGGGGAGGTGCCACACAGGTAAATCTAGATGATGATGGGGTATTGAAATTGCAGGGTCGAGTTTGTGTACCCAATGTCGAAGGGATTCGAGAGTTGATCTTAGCGGAGGCCCACAGTTCGCGGTATTCCATTCACCCGGGCGCCGCGAAGATGTACCAGGACTTACGACAGCACTATTGGTGGCGCAGAATGAAGAAAGATATCGTTGCATATGTCGCTCGGTGTCTAAATTGTCGGCAGGTGAAATATGAGCACCAGAGACTTGGTGGTGTATTCCAGAGGATTGATATTCCCGAGTGGAAATGGGAGCGAATCACTATGGACTTCGTTATTGGACTTCCTTTGACTCGGAGGAAATTTGATGCTATTTGGGTCATTGTTGATAGGTTGACCAAATCAGCACACTTTATTCCAGTATCTGTCTCCTACTCGTCGGAGAGGTTAGCGGAGGTTTACATTAGGGAGATTGTTCGTCTCCATGGGGTGCCAGTATCTATTATCTCTGATCGGGGTACGCAGTTTACCTCGCGGTTCTGGAGAGCGGTCCAGCAGGAGTTAGGTACCCAGGTTCAGTTGAGTACAGCATTTCATCCTCAGACGGATGGCCAGTCCGAGAGGACTATTCAGATTCTTGAGGACATGCTTCGAGCCTGTGTTATTGATTTCGGAGGCTTGTGGGATCAGTTTCTACCATTAGCAGAGTTCGCCTATAATAACAGTTACCAATCTAGCATCCAGATGGCTCCGTATGAGGCGTTGTATGGTAGGCGATGTCGATCCCCAATCGGATGGTTTGAACCGGGAGAGGCTCGGTTGTTGGGTACAGACTTAGTCCAGGAGGCCTTGGATAAGGTCAAGACTATTCAGGAGAGATTGCGTTCAGCTCAGTCTAGGCAAAAGACTTATGCGGATCGTAAGGTTCGAGATGTAGATTTCATGGTTGGTGAACGAGTATTGCTCTGACTGTCGCCTATGAAGGGAGTGATGAGGTTCGGGAAGAAGGGCAAGCTCAGCCCTAGGTATATTGGTCCATTTGAGATTCTAGAAAGAGTGGGAGGGGTGGCTTACAGATTAGCTTTGCCACCTAGCTTATCAGCCGTGCATCCAGGTTTTCATGTATCTATGTTTCGGAGATACCGTGGCGATCCCACACATGTGTTAGACTTCAGTACTGTCCAATTAGACAATGATCTATCTTACGAGGAGGAGCCGGTGGCTATTCTAGCCGGCAGGTTCGACAGTTGAGGTCGAAGAGTTATCCTTCTGTGCGTGTTCAGTGGAGAGGTCAGGCCTCCTGAGGCATCGACCTGGGAGTCCGAGTCTGATATGCGGAGCCGCTACCCACATTTGTTTCCTGACTCGGGTACTTCTTTCTTTTGTCCGTTCGAGGACGAACGGTTGTTTTAGAGGTGGAGATTGTGACGACCCAAAGGGTCATCACTTATTTAATTAATCATTTCGAGCTTCGAGGCCTTGGAAACCTCATTCTATGTTGCCTCGATTTACGTGCACAATCCGAGCATGTAGCCGGAAAGATTTTGTGATAGAAAATATGAATTCTATGAGAAGTTTGGATAAAAAATGATATTAATATTGATATGGTTGACTTCATTCAACATTTTTGGTAAACGGATCCGGACCCGAGATTGGATGGTCCCGAGAGGTCCGTAGGAAAATATGGGACTTGGACATGTGTCCGGAGTCGAATTCTGAGGCCTAGAGCCCAAGTTATGAATTTTTCTATGAAATTGTTTTTGATGTAATTGTTAAAGGAAATGAATTGATTGACCTTGGTATCGGGCTCGTATTTTGGTTCCGACGCCCGATACAAGTCTTAAATATTATATATGTGATTTCTGTAAAGTTTGGTGACATTTGGATGTCGTTTGAGATGTTTTGGACCTTGAGTCCCAAGTTTGAAAGTTTTGAAAACCAAAGGTATGAAAATCATGAATTTGAGGCTTGATTTGATGGAAACGAGGTGATATTGGCGATGTGATCGCAAGAACAAGTTCATAATGTGTTTTTGAGGTTGTGTACATGTTTGGTTTGGAGCCCGGGGGCTCGGGTAAAGATTTGATAGGCCGTTGGATGAAATTCTGAATTTTTGAACTGCTGGTTTTTCACCCAGCTGTTGGCTTCGCAATTGCGAAGAATTTCTCGCAATTGTGAAGGGGACAGTGTAAGGCAAGGCTCGCAAATGCGAACCTTTATCGCAAATGCGAAGCCCCCTTTGACCCAGCCTTGTTCGCAAATGCGAACAATTGTTCGCATTTGCGAAGGTTCCGAGTGCCTGCCTATGTTCGCAAATGCGAACAAAAGTTCGCAAATGCGAACATTCCCCATACTGCCTTGGTTCGCAAATGCGAACCATTGTTCGCAAATGCGAACACTGCCTTATTCAGCATGTGTTCGCAAATGCGAACATTAGTTCGCAAATGCGAACATCCCTTTGTCTACCAGTGTTCGCAAATGCGAACAAATGTTCGCAAATGCAAACTTCCCAGCCTTAGCTTATTTTTCAAACTCCAGAAATTGGTCGGGGTTCGCAATTGCGAACCCATGTTCGCAAATGCGAACACAGAGACCTGTAAAACACGATTTTAAGTTCATTTCTTCACTTTTTACAAAACAAAAACACCCATTTGCGATTCTTCACGGATTTCTTCTTCATCAAAACGATTGTAAGTCACTTTTTACTTAGTTCTTTCAATTCCTAACATCATTAAACATGTTTTTCATAAGAAATCAAAGATTTTCATGGTAGAATTCTTGTTTTTGTTAGAAAATAGGGTTTTTGATAAATTGGGGAAGTTGACCTCGAATTGAGGTCCGATTTTGAAACAAATCATATACATGAACTCGTGGGGGGATGGGTAACCGGATTTTGGTCCTAACCCCGAGTTCCGACCATGTGGGCCCGGGGTTGAAATTCACTATTTCGGGCAGAATGTTGTAAAAGATGTATTTGGTCTTAAGAATTAGTTTGTTGAGTAGTATTGATGATATTAAATCAATTGTGTATAGATACGATTGGATTGGAGCCAAAGTTGAAAGAAAAAGACATTTCCACGGATCGAATTGTTCATAAACACTCGAGGTAAGTGTTTGTTCTATCCTAGCTTGAGGGAATAGGATTATGTGCTATGTGTTCTGTGATCGAGTGCGGTGTATGGGCTGTGGTGACGAGCATCCATACACTGGCGTCTAGTATGACCGTGAGTCGTTGAAAAATGATTATTTTGAGATATATTAAAGATGAATTGTTATTGTTCTCCCTTGTTGGGACTTGTTGTGAAGATAATTATTGATTGCCCTTGATGGGACGGTTTATGAATTACTGTTTCATTCTTTGCCCTTAACTGTGATTGTTATTTGGGTGAGGAAGAGTGATAATGCACGAAGGGTGATGCCGTGCCATGCTTATTTATTGATGCACGAAGGTTAATGCCGTGCCATGCTTATTTATTGATTATGCACGAAGGATCATGCCGTGCCCTGTTATTGAACCATGTACGAAGGATCATGCCGTACTATGGATGTGAGGATGAGAGTAAAAGCACGAAGGGTGATGCCGTGTACTTTATTTGTTTATTTGGTGAGGATGAGAGTAAAATCACGAAGGGTGATGTCGTGCAACTGTTTGCTATTTCTTGAATTGATATTACTTGTATTTACATTATACTTTGTTTTTCCTTGCGAAATTATTAACTGTGGTTAATTGTTGAATTCTTTAAGATATTCCTTATTGTGTTAATACTTGATTATTTCTTGTCATTTTGTGGTACACATATATATATTGAATTGCACAGGTTTATGTGGGTGTCTGGTCCTAGGCTTGTCACTACTTCGCCGGGATAGGCCAGGCACTTACCAGCACATGGGGTCGGTTGTGCTGATGCTACACTTCTGTGCGTTTTTGCACAGGTCCAGGTTACGATCAGGAGCAGCAGCAGCGGTAAATCGATTGCGTGGGAGTTGATCATATTTGAGACCGAGGTAGCTTGCGGACGTCCGCAGGGCCCGGCGTCTCTCTCTTTATAATGTTATTAGCTGTAGTCTCTTTGTTCCGAGACAAACAGAATTATGTTATATTTCCTTCAGACTTTTATGTGTAGTATTCCATAGTAGTTCGTGAGTTGGTGACTCCACGTCTTGGGTAGAGGATTTCAGTATGATTTTCATATTGTAATTAGTTACTTCTATTTCGATAAAGTATTCCGCATTTATTTAATTGAAATCGTGTTAAAAACAGGATAGTATGAATACAGTGGCTTGCCTAGCTACCACGAGTAGGCGCCATCACGATCCCGATGTTGGGGGAAAATCCGGGTCGTGACAGGCCAACTCATAAGCAACCTCCCCAACACGCCTCAAAATCTCAAAAGGGCCAATAAACCTAGGACTCACCTTTCCTTTCTTCCCAAAACTCATAACGCCCTTCATGGGCGAGACTCGAAGTAGAACCCGCTCGCTAACCATAAAAGCCACATCGCGAATCTTCTTGTCCGCATAACTCTTCTGTCTAGACTGGGCTGCACGAAGTCTGTCCTGAATCACCTTGACCTTGTCCATAGCATCCTGAACCATATCAGTACCTAGCAACCTGGCCTCGCCCGACTCAAACCAACCCACGAGAGACCTGCACCTCCTACCATATAGGGCCTCATACGGTGCCATCTGAATACTAGACTGGTAGCTGTTGTTAGAAGCAAATTCCGCCAGTGGCAAGAAGTGATCCCATAAACCTCCAAACTCAATCACGCACACACGGAGCATATCCTCCAAAATCTAAATAGTGCGCTCGGACTGTCCATCAGTCTAGGGGTGAAATGCTGTGCTCAGCTCCACTCGAGTACCTAACTCCTGCTGTACGGCTCTCCAGAACCGTGAAGTGAACTGAGTGCCTCTATCTGAAATGATGGAAACTGGAATACCATGCAGCCGAACTACCTCCCTGATATAGATCTCCGCCAGTCGTTCCGATGAATAAGCAGTGCTCACCGGTATGAAATGGGCGGACTTGGTCAGCCGATCCACAATAACCCAAATGGAATCAAACTTCCTAACATTCCGTGGAAGCCCCGATACAAAGTCCGTGGTGATGCGCTCCCATTTCCACTCTGGAATCTCAATCTGCTGCATCAATCCACCCGGACGCCGATGTTCATACTTCACATGCTGGCAGTTGAGGCATCTGGAAACATAGTCAACTATATCCCTCTTCATCCGCCTCCACCAGTAATGCTGTTTCAGGTCCTGATACATCTTCGCGGCATCCGGATGGATGGAATACCGCGAACTATAGGCCTCTGCTAGAATCAGCTCTCGAAGATCATCTACATTGGGCACACAGATACGCCCCTGCATCCTCATAACTCCATCGTCCCCAATGGTAACATCTCGAGCATCACCACGCCGAACTCTATCCTGAAGGACAAGCAAATAAGGGTCGTTGAATTGACGCTCCTTGATGCGATCAAATAGAGAAGACCGAGAAACAACACAAGCTAGAACCCGGCTGGGCTCCGAAAGATCCAGTCTAACAAACTGCCTGGCCAAAGCCTGAACATCCATCGCCATAGGCCTTTCCGAAGCTGGTAGATATGCTAAACTCCCCAAAATCTCTGCCCGACGACTCAAGGCATCAACAACCACATTCGCCTTGCCCGAGTGATAGAGAATAGTAATATCATAGTCCTTCAGTAACTCCAACCATCTCCTCTGACGCATATTCAGGTCCTTCTGCATAAGTAAGTGCTGCAAGCTCCGGTGATCGGTGTAGATCTCACAAGGAACCCCATATAAGTAATGACGCCAAATCTTCAAGGAGTGAACAATGGCATCTAGCTCCAAATCATGAACCGGGTAATTCTTCTCATGCACCTTCAGCTGTCTGGATGCGTAGGCAATCACCCTACCGTCCTGCATCAATACCGCACCGAGTCCAACTCGTGAGGCATCACAATAAATACAATATAGGACCCCGAACCTATAGGCAACATCAATATAGGGGCCGAAGTCAAAGCTGTCTTGAACTTCTAAAAGCTCGCCTCACACTCGTCTGTCCACTGAAACGGGGCACCCTTTTGGGTCAATCTAGTCATAGGTGCTGCAATCGAAGAGAACCCCTCTACAAAACGACGGTAATAGCCCGCCAAACCAAGGAAACTGCGAATCTCAGTAGCGGAGGAGGGTCTGGGCCAACTCTGCACGGCCTCCACCTTCCTCGGATCTACTCGAATACCATCACTCGAAACCACGTGGCCCAAAAATGCCACTGAACTCAACCAGAATTCACATTTAGAGAACTTGGCATAAAGCTGCATTTCCCTCAGAATCTGAAGCACTATCCTCAAATGCTGCTCGTGCTCTTCCCGGCTCCGGGAATATACTAGAATATCATCAATGAAGACAATCACGAACCAGTCCAGATAAGGCCTGAACACACTGTGCATCAAATGCATAAAGGCTGCTGGGGCATTAGTCAGCCCAAAAGACATCACGAGGAACTCATAGTGGCCATACCGAGTCCTGAAGGCAGTCTTCGGGATATCTGGCTCCCGAATCTTCAGCTGGTGATACCCGGAGCGCAAATCAATCTTAGAAAACACTTGTGCACCCTGTAGCTGGTCAAATAAATCATCAATACGGGGCAAAGGATACCGGTTCTTCACTGTAACCTTGTTCAGCTGACGATAGTCAATACACATACGCATAGAACAGTCCTTTTTCTTCACAAACAATATAGGAGCACCCCAAGGCGAAACACTGGGTCGAATAAAACCCTTGCCCAATAACTCCTGTAACTGATCCTTCAACTCCTTCAACTCAGGGAGGAGCCATACGGTACGGTGGAATAGAAATGGGTTGAGTGCCCCGCAACAAGTCAATAGCAAAGTCAATATCTCTGTCGGGCGGCATGCCCGGGAGATCAGCTGGAAATACATCAGCAAAGTCACGTACCACATGAACAGAATCAATAGAGGGAGTGTCAATACTGACATCCCGCACATAAGCTAGATAAACTGCGCACCCCTTCTCAACCATACGCTGAGCTCTGAGAAAGGAAATAACACGGCTAGGGGTGTGATCTAGAGTACCACTCCACTCAATACGTGGAATGCCTGGCATAGCCGGCGTCACGGTCTTGGCGTGACAATCAAGAATAGCATAATGGGGCGACAACCAGTCCATGCCCAGAATAATATCAAAATCGACCATCCCGAGCAACAATAGATCTGCTCTGGTCTTAAAATCACAAACGGTAACCAAACACGACCGATATACACGGTCCACAACCAAAGAATCACCCACCGGAGTGGAAACATAAATGGGGGCACTCAAAGAATCCCGAGGCACACCCAGATGAGAAGCAAAGTAAGAGGACACATATGAAAAAGTGGAACCAGGGTCGAATAGAACCGATGCCTCCCTGTGACTAACCAGAATAATACCTGTGATAACAGAATCAGATGCAACAGCCGCATCGCGATCAGGAATAGCATAGAATCTGGCCTGTCCCCCCTCTCGAGGGCGGCCTCTGGAACTCTGACCGCCGCCCCTGGCTGGCTGGGCAGGTGGAGTGGGAGCTGGAGCTGGAATGATAGCCTGCTGGCCCTGAGAACTACGCTGAGGCTTAGAAGACTGATGAGGTGCTCCCCTCCTACGCCTGGGGCATTCCCTGACCAGATGGCGAGTATCCCCACACCCAAAGCAAGCTCTGGAGGACACGGTGACTGTGACTGACCTGCCTCACCCCCACTAGTCTGACCCCTGGAAGGACCCCGCGCAGGAGGTGCACTGGAAACTAGGGGAGCATAATAAGGCTCTTAGGTGCTGGGAGAGCTGGAGTACTACCGGCTGCGGGCAACGCTGTATGAAATGGACGACCGGAATAACCCCTGCCAAAACGACCGGCTGCTGAAGTGCGGGCACCAGAGAAATAGCCCGACTCACGAGACCTCTTGGCCTCCCTCTCCCCCGCTCTCTAGGGAGCATACTCTCGATCCTACTAGCAATGCTCGCCGCCTGCTGATCTCTAGCCATGCTGGATCGGATAGGCGGAACAAGGCCCTCGATAAATCTCCGCACTCTCTCCCGAACCGTGGCTACCAAAGTCGGTGCATGCCTGGCTAGACGGGTGAAACTGATAGCATACTCCGATACTGACATGGAGCCCTGTCGCAACCACTCGAACTCCGAGCGCCAAGAATCCCTAAGGCTCTGAGGAACAAACTCTCCTAAAAACAGATCTGAAAACTGCGTCCAGGTCAATGAAGCAGACTCCTCTGGACTATCCAACTCATACGTGCGCCACCAATCATAAGCGGCCCCACGAAACTGAAAAGCAGTGAAGGAAACCCTGTTGGTCTCCACAATCCCCATAGTACGAAGAATACGATGACACTCCTCCAGAAAACCCAGTGCATCATCTGAAGCCAAACCACTGAACACTGGAGGGTCATATTTCTTGAACCTCTCCAATCTACGCTGCTCGTCGGTGTACCAGGTGTCTGTGCTCCAACCTGGTCTACCTGTGGCACCTCAGCGGCAGCGCGCGCGGGTGCTGTGGCTGCACCTCGGGCGTGTCCTCGTCCTCTACCTCGGCCCCGGCCTCTAACGGCGGCAACAGGGGGCGCGGGTACCTGATCATCGCGAGTAGCTCGTGTCCTCACCATCTGTGAGAGAATAGAAAGCAGTAGTTTAGATTTTTGGTGCCAAAAATGTCGCACGACAAGGAATCCAAAAGAAATGAAGAATTTCCTAAACAGTTACATAGCCTCTCGTAGATAAATATAGACGTCTCCGTATCGATCGGCGAGACTCTAAGTAACCGGTCTATGTCCCGTGACTCCTATGAACCTAGAGCTCTGATACCAACTTGTCACGACCCTAGTTCACCAATCGTGAACATGTCGTGATGGCACCCAGTCCCCAAGACTAGGTAAGCCTAACACGTTGCGGAATATACAAGCTATAAACACTTAAATAAGAAACAGCGGGAAAATAGCATAAAAAGATATGTAATCCGTGCCGCTTGGCACATACATCCGTCATACAATAAATAAAATGCTACCAAGATCCGAAATCCCACGGTAACACAGACTAAAAGAGAATATACAACTATGGCTCTATGTGTAAAGAGTATCTATCAACGAGATGAAGGAAAAATGCCAACTAGTACTACTAGAATAGAAGGAAAGCCTCCGGATCCGCGGACGTAGCAGATCATACCTCGAGGTCTCCCCCAAGCGCTGCTGAATCACCTGATATGAGCCTGTCCTGATGTACCTGGATCTGCACAACAAAAGTGTGCAGAAGAGTAGCATGAGTACACCACGGCGGTACTCGGTAAGTGCCAAGCCTAACCTCGATGGAGTAGTGACGAGGAAGGTCAGGGCCCTACTGAGAAAAACAGTAATATAATGATGATATCAATAATAAACAGTTTAAACGATAATAATTTCCGAAATAACAACAATAAGATGATTACTGCAACCGTCTACAATTAAACTAACAATAATTAACCAACTCAATAAAACAAGTCCAGGACCTGTGGGAATCGAACCCATAGTCCAATTGACAGTATCTCTGGGTCTCCGGGAAACGAACCCGTAGCCCATGTCTCAATAAATAATCAATAACTCAGGATCTCCGGGAATCGAACCCGCAATCCCTACCAATAACTCAGGATCTCGGGAATCGAACCCGCAGTCCCTACCAATAACTCAGGATCTCGGGAATCGAACCCGCAGTCCCTACCAATAACTCAGGATCTCGGGAATCGAACCTGCAGTCCCTACCAATAACTCAGGATATCGGGAATCGAACCTGCAGTCCCTACCAATAACTCAGGATCTCGAGAATCGAACCCGCAGTCCCTATCAATATCATTCCGGGTCTCTGAGAATCGAACCCACAACCCTGGGTCTCCGGGAATTGAACCCGCAGTCCACAAACACAACAAATAAAGGAATACACAGAGAGAATAAATTATGCCTTACTATGACTTCACCGAAAAATAGTGCCAATAATTATCAAAAGTTCAAATAAGACAATTAGGCAACTAAACAGTTAAATACTACCTAATCATGCTTTTCTAACTACTACCGGGTAAGATTATCGAATTTAACAGCTAAAAACAGGAATATCACTCATCGAACATTTTTAAGTAAAGTATGTGTTCAACAACTAGCGCATGTACACGCCCGTCACCTCGCGTACAAGGCTTTTAAACTATCACATAATATCCTACGGGTGAAAGTTCCCCCACACGAGGTTAGACAAGCCACTTACCTCGACTCCGGTACAAAACCGCTATGAAACAACTCTCTTGCCGCGAATGTCGGCCTCCACAAGTGTAGTATCTGATAAAAATCAAGAGAATCATATCAAAATAGGTCAATTGGGCATTACCCAATCAAAACAACTCAAAATACGCCAAAACCCACAAGTTGCCGAAACCCGACTTTCGGTACGCTTATCAAAAAATCACGAAAGTTACATATTCGGAACCCTCGTCTCAATACGAGTCTAAGCATATAAGATTTACCAAATTCGGACTCCATTTGCCCATTCAAAACCTTGATTTTCTAAAGTTCAAGCCTAGGGCTAATTCCTCCATAAATTACCCCAAATTCCTCCATTTTCATGATATAATTGCATAATATTACCAATACTAATCATAAGACGAGTCCATAGTTGATTACCTGATGATTTCCCTTGAATCTCCCTCAAAAATTGCCCAAATCGCCTCTTAAGCCGAGACCCCAAATGTGTGAAATGTTTCTGAAATTTTCTAATTTCTGATACCATTAATCTTCTGCGATTTTCTCTTCTGCGGATTATTTTCCGCTTCTGCGGATCCACTTCCACGACATTTTGTCGCTTATGCGAACCCCAGGCCTGGCTGGCCCATTCCGCTTCTGCGAGCCCAGGACCGCTTCCGCGAGACCGCTCCTGCGGACAAACGTCCGCTCCTGCGGAACTTTCCGAATTACGCATTCGATCTGCGGACTCGCCTAAGCGGAGGCTTGTCCGCTTCTGCAAAATTCCCCAACTCGTCTCCTGACCGCTTATGCGGTCCCCATCCTCGCACCCGTGATGCCGCTTATGCGGACAAGGACCGCCCCTGCGCTCCAGTCCACTTCCGCGCTCCATTTTCCGCTTCAGCAGGCTCGCCTCTGCGGTTCCATTTTCGTAGGGGCGAAAACAACAGAGGCAGAATTCCTAAACCTGCAATTTCCATGATTTTCTCCCGTTTAACCATCCGAAACCACCCCGAGGCCCCCGGGACCTCATCCAAACACACCAACACATCCTAATACCTTATTCGAACTTGTTCCAATCTTCAAAACATGTCTAACAACATCAAAACCCATAATTCACATCGAATTCAAGCCTAAATTTTCTTCAAACTCTCCGAATTACACATTCGATCTAAAACCCGACCAAACGACTTCCGAATGACCCGAAAATTTGCGGACAAACCCAAAATCACATGACGAAGCTACAGAAATTATCGAAATTCCATTCCGACCCCCGGATCAAAATCTCACCTATCCTTCGGATTTGCCAAAATTTCAAAATTCGGCATTTCAAGCCTAATTGAGTTACGGACCTCCAAAATACATTCCGAACGCGCTCCTAACCCCGAAATCACCTAACGGAGCTAATGGAACCATCGGACTTCCGTTCCGAGGTTGTCTTAATGCTGTTCCAACTACAGACCATTTTCCAACTTTAAAGCTCCCATTTAGGGACTAAGTGTCCCAAAACGCTCCAACTTTCAGAACCGACTCTTCCGGCGAACCACAATAGCAGAAATGAACTTAGGGGAACAGTTAAATTGGGGATTGGAGCGTAATTTTCTAAAACGACCGGCCGGGTCGTTACAGGATTTTTCCGCAAAATTTTAGGTCATTCGGACGTCGTTTGGTTGAGTTTCGGATTGAATGTGAATTTTGGAAGAACTTGATAAATCTAGGCTTGAATCCGATGTGTTTTAATGGTTTTAGCGTTGTTCGATGTGTTTTAAGGATTGGAACAAGTTTGAATAAGGTTATAGGATGTATTGGTATTTTTGGTTGAGGTCCCGGGGGCCTCGGGATGATTTCGAGTGTTCAAACGGACTATTTTTGGTTATGGGAGATAGCAAATTTTTTGCTGGTGTGTTGCAGACATTTTGGCCACCGCGATCGCAGGGGTGCTACTACGATCGCATAGAAGGTTTTTGGGAGGCTTGCTGATTGTTCTTCGCGATTGCGGAAGATGGCATGCGACCGCATAGATGGGTGAAGTTGTTCATTGCGATCGCGTAGTGAAGAATGGAGCTGAGGCCCTGAGGAGTAATTGTTCAATGCGACCGCGAAATGTGTGTGCGATCGCATAGGTATGACTTTTGAAGCAGTGCGATCGCGTAAGTGAGGCTGCGATCACATAGACCAATTTTGGAGCCTTGGTAATTTGTACTCTCCAATCGCGTGGCTTGGGACGCGATTGCATAGGGTTGATTGAGGGCCTGTAAATTTGTTCTCTGCGATCGCAGCTAATGATCCGGACAGAATGTAAAAACATTTCACGCACGAGCAAAAACCCATTTCTCACCATTTTTAGCGAGCTTTGGACGGAAATTCAAGGGGTTTTGACTGAGAATCGTTGGAGGTAAATTTTATGAGTTAATTACATGTTTTTATACAAGAATCATCCATGGAATTCATGAATTTATGGCTAAAAATCAAGAAATTAGGGCTTGGAGCGAAAATCATAAATTTAAGATTTGAAGGGCCATTTGTGGTCTGAATTGGGAATTCTTGATATGTACGGACTCGTGGCGAGATGAGGAGTCGGGGAATGTAAATTTCAGAATTTTTCAAAATGTGGGCCCCGAGCTCAGATTTTGTCAATTTCGTATTTTTGAGTATTTTCGAGTTCTTTCGATTGGGTTATGTCCCATTAGCATATTATGATGTATGCCTTATGTTGACATCCAGTTTTGACCCTCCTTTCTTCCTAGTTGTTTGCTTGAGCTTCTAGTTAATGGTGTAAGAATCTTTAATATGTTATTTTTAATACAATTTCGACTTCTTCTTTTACTACTATTACCACCACTACTACTACTACTACTATTATTATTATTATTATTATTATTATTATTATTATTATTATTATTATTATTTCATCACAATTACTATTGGTATTATTATCATTATTATTATATGACTATCATTACTTTTAATATTCTTTTTTATATTATTATTATTGTCGGTATCATCATTGTAATCATTCTTCTTTTTTCTAACTATATTATTATTGTCATTTTTTGCGAAAATAGATTTTTTTATTTGGGAAAAATAATAACATTTCTTTTATCTCGCACTCTATTAATTATTTAAAATTTCATGCAATAGTTATTTTGTAGTATTTCATAATTATTTTATTAAGTTACTATAAATTATAATCTTGTTAAGGCTACTAAATATCTAATTAACTTATTGTAATATTGTGCTATTTAGAAATCCAAGCTAAATGAAAGAAAGAAAAGACAACTCCATGTCCAGCCCATTCGAAGCCCAACCGAATTACCTGAAAATAACAAATCAGCTCATCAACCTATTTAACACTCTTCTACAGCCCAAGAACCAAATTAGGGTTCCCACTCTCTTATCTAACGCTACTGACCCCTTTGCTTGTCCCCTTCTCCATTTTCAGAAAACTTCCAAGCTCTTACATCCTTCAACCAGACAAATGTCACACCATTTTTGTGTAAAGGACTACAGCCTCGCCAACTCGGGTAAGAGCAAAGCAAGTCACGTGAATCCACCCAAACCTCCAATGTTTGGATTTAACGGGTATGTTGACCGAAATTCAAAATCTGAATTTGAAAAATCCCTCGTAAGAACCCTAACTTCTATATATAAATACCAGCTCTGAAATTCATTTAGGAAAGGCTCTTGGCCGCCCACTTTCACCCCCTAAGTGAAAGCTTCAGCAACACCTTTTTCCTTTAGACTTTTGCACTCATTATTCTTCTCTCATTTTTACTTCTCATAACCATACTTTGAAGGCTCGTTTTATTTCAGCCTCTATTGGGTTGTTACACCAAAACAGAGGCATTGTCAAGTTTATTTCAAAGTTTAACGCTCGTTCAAAGTTGCGGAGTTAAGGCTGGCGACTCTCTGAACATAATAAGGCCAGTGATCTTTTTATTTTTATTTTCTTGATTCTGTAAAAGTGAACGAATTTGTGCTTTAGTTGTTGTTAGTTTCCTTTCGTGATTAAGATGTCATAAAAGTAAGTTTGAGCGTTCTTTAAGCGAAGGTTTGATTCACGTAGTTATTCTTTGTTCGCTGCTTTTGGTGGAAAGTATATTTAATAGTTATATATAAAGGACCCTGACCGGCAAGTTACATTTAATTTATTAACCTTATCTTGCATTCCTCCATCTATTTTCATCTTTTTCATATTCTTGATACTTTTATATAAGTGAACGTGCTGGATAAAATGGTGAAAGTTTGATGTCTCACTTTCTGGTGCTAAAAATATGTTTTATTGGAATCTATTTCCAAATGTTGTGAACTTTTTTTACTTTAATCATTTTATTGCTCGGTTGGAATTAAATATGCTACCTATTTGCTTTTAATGAATGATCTGTTTAGGCCATCAATCATGAGTAGCAACTCTGCGACAGTCGCAAGGGTCTTTCAATAACAAGCTAGTTGTAATTTTTCCCTAAAAAAAAAGGTAAGCAAACTGTAACTTAAAGACCTCTTATTCATCAGAGGAATTGAGTCTGAGTTGTTCTGCAATTTTTTTAACATAAGTAATCTTAAGCAATATGTTGTACATTTTAAGACAATGCTATAATTCACATTGTTAGCCTTGCATTTGTGATTACTTTTAGTTCCTATCAGCGCTAAAGATGGTTTTATGCTATAAGTTTACCCATATTTTTTCCTCAACCCCTCTCTTATTATATGAAAAATACTGTGTACTATGCCTCAGTTACAAATCTATTGTCTCTGAGCGAGGGTCTTCTCCGAGATAGAGTAAGTTCTGCGTACACTCGACCCTCACTAGACCCTAGTAATGGGATTCTACTAGGTTGTTGTTGTTGTTGTAAAAACCATGGCTTAACTCTTACATAGTTCATGTCCATAAGACTTATTTGTCTGTTATGTGCTTAGGCGTGGAACATGTTTAGATTTCTCTGGCTGTTTGGCTTACGTAATTAAAAAAAACTAATATTTTGTGTTTAATCCATGTTTCACTACTTCTGTATTAACAATATTATGACGAGCCGGCACGTCGTCACAAGAGTTACCACCTCGTTATTCCCTCATTATGTTGTTTCATATTTGTATATCTGTATTAGAGTCTATCAGGTGATTTTGGATTGATTCTAGTTGAAATAAGGCATATAGCCTTTTAGAATGAAGCTTGTTTCTGAAAAGTCAATCTGAAGTTGACTATGTGGTTAGGAGGCTCGGATGTGGATTCTGGTAATTCGGTTAGCTTCGGGAGGTGATTTGTGACTTAGGGGAGTGATCGGAATTTAATTTGGAGGTCCGATGTAGAAATATGCTTGAATTGGCTAAGTTGGAATTTTGGGGAAATCCGATCGATAGGTGAGATTTTGATCCGAGAGTCGGAATAGAATTCTGACAGTTGCAGTAGCTTCGCTAGGTATTTCGGATATGTCTACAAATTTTCAGGTCTTTCGAACATCATTTGTTCAGTTTTTTTTATGGAATATAGGTTTTGGAAGTTTTGGTTGAAACTTAGGCTTGAATACACATTAATTTGATGATTCTTGTGTTTAAGGGTATGTTTTTATGATTGGAACAAGTTCGTATGATGTTTTAGAGTGGATTTGTGTTTTTGGTTGAGGTCCCGAGGGCCTCGGGGTGATTTCGGGTGGTGGAACGAGAGAATTTGGAGTTTGGAGTCTGCTGGTTTTGAGATGCAGCAGGCATTTCCGCATCTGCGGAAGGCAGGTCGCAGATGCGAATCCGCAGAACCAGACAAGTGTTCGTAGGTGAGAAGTCCAGGTTAGTCCATCAGGTTCCACAGAAGCGGAAATTAACTCGCAGAAGCGAGTTCACAGGAGCGAGAAATGGATCGCAGATGCGGTCCAGGAAATTTTTGGAAAAGCCGCAGAAGCGGTCAAGCACCACATAAGCGGAATTGCTGGTGCGATATATGGTCCGCAGAAGCAATACTCAGGGATTTAATGAGAAGCCACAAAAGCGGCAATTTAATCGCAGAAGCGGGACTGCAGGTGCGGTCCAAGAGATGCAGAAGCGAAAATCGTTGAGGGCTTAAATGTGTCAGTGTTGTGAAATTTCAGTAGAGAAAAATTATTTGGGGCTTCGAACTTAGAGATGAATTGGGCGATTTTGAGGAGGAAATCGAGGAGTATCATCAGGTAAGAACTCTTGGACCTAAATTATGTTAATATATTGATAAATCATGGATTTAATCTCTAAAAATGGAGGAATTAATGTGTAAAAATGGAGGATTTTGCTCTAAGCCTAAGAAAATGAAAATCGATGATTTGAAGGGGCAAATAAACTCCGATTTTGATAAATTTTATATGTATGGACTCGTGGCGAGATGAAAATTCTGAAAATGTGAGTTTCATAATTTTTCGAGAAGCGGGCCCGGGGCTCGGGTTTGGAAACTTCGTGTTTTTGGGTGTAATTCGAGTTATTTCGATTGGGTTATGTTCCTTTAGCCTATTTTGATGTATTCATATTGGTTTTGATCAGATTCTGCACCGTGGAGGCCGATTCTCGTGACAAGGGCATTGAGGGTTAATTTTCGAGCCGAGTCGAGGTGAGTAATGAGTATGGATGATGACCTGAGGGTTTGAAACCCCGGTGTTTTACTATGTGATGCTGTATTGAGGTGAGACACGTACTCTACTGTGAGTGCAAGGTCGATTGTGATTGGGGACCATGGCTTAGTCCGACTGTGTAGTATTATATTATGTTGTTGGCTATAAATGAGCCGGTACACCTTCTACTTGGATGGTTGTGGATATCTTTGGGTTGCGAGCCAGTTATTTGGAACCCGTGAGGATCGTTATTACTGCTTCTATGATTATAGCATGTTATCTTGATATCAGTCCTGAGCTAAACACTATCTAAAATGATTTCCAAACTCTGGTATTTCCGAACACTATTTTCTACTATTATTGATAAAAAGGGATTTCAAAATGATATTTTTTATGCTTGTGAGGCTTCCATTGCATGTAGCTGGACTGATAGTGGATCGGGCTGCGCACCGCAGCATATAACTGATATTGTGTTTGGGGCTGTAGGAGCCCCTCCGGAGTCTGAACCCTCAGAGTGAGCACGGGTACCCAAATGGATCGGGCTACGCACCATAGCGGTCATGTTCATGCATCTGCATTGCATTTAGATATATATGTTGTACTGCTTTAGCTATCATTGCTTAATCTGAGACTTATACTGTTAAAATGGTAAAAATAGGTATAGTATAGCTTTACTGTGTGGTCTATTGCGTATTTTTACCTTCAAGGTCTTTATCCGTGCTTATTACCACTGAGTTGGAAGTACTCACTCTACTACTTGCACCTTGTGTGCAGATCCAGGTACATCATAGCAGGTCTGTCTCCCCAACAACTTCAGAGATCTTATTCGGACTATCGAGGTAGCTGCTTAGCATCCGCATGACCTGAATTTCCCTGTTATCCCCTTTTATATTAGACTTTTCCGCATTTGCCAGATATATTATGTATTCAGTATCACTGTTATACTCTTGGTAGAGGCTCTCGACTTATGACTCAAGATTCTGTGAGAGGTGTTATACTGTTTGGGTTATTTTTTTAACTTATGCTAAAATTTCGTATTTCTCTTATCATTGTTAATGCTTTTAAAAGTAAAGTGAGAGCTGGTAGCTCTGTATTTTGAACGAATGGTTAGGCTGGCCCAGCAACGTGCTTTACGCCATCACGTTCGGATTTTGGGGTCGTGAAAAGTTGGTATTAGAGCCTAGGTTACTAGGCCTCATGAGTCTTGAGCTGGTTAGTAGTGTCTCGCGGATCGGTATGAAGACGTCTATATTTATCCTCGAGAGGCTGTAGACCTTTTAGGAAACACTTCACATTTCTTGAACTCTGTCGTGCAATTTTGTTGTTCCAAGAACTGAACTTCCGTATTCTATTCTCTCGTAGATGGCGAGGACTCGTGCTTCAGGATGAGGTAGACAACCACCATTGCCACCAGCTAGAGGCTGTGGTCGCGGTCGTAGTCGTGGTAGAGTGGCAGAGGCAGTGCAAGTAGACCCACCTGTTGCCTATATCCATGATCAGCGCCCAGTGGTTGAGGCTCCAACAGTACCCGCTCATGCACCAACATTGCCTATTGTTATTCCTAGCCTCCAGGAGGCATTGGCCCAGATATTATCTGTTTGTACTTGGTTGGCTCAGGCAGTTTCAGCTACTACTGCAGCAGCGACATCTAAGACCGGGGGTGGTCATCAGACCCCCGCAGCTCGCACACTAGAGCAGGTTGTGCAGGGACTTCAGACGCTAGAGGTAGTCCCAACTCAGGTAGTTGCAGCGGCTGTTCTAGTTGCACCAGTTATGCCAGCCCCAAGGTATGTTGTTCCGGTGATGCCTGACGACGAGCAGTGTCGATTAGAGATATTTGACAGACTTCAGCCATCTACATTCAATGGTAATGAGGGTGAGAATGCCAAGGAATTCTTGGACAAGTGTTAGAGGATGTTGCGTACAGCAGGGATTCTTGAGTCCAGTGGTGTTTCTTTTACTACATTCCAGTTTTCAGGTCCAACATTCATTTGGTGGGAGGAGTTTGAGAGGAATACGCCTGCAGGGGCAGCACCCCTTACTTGGCAGCAATTTTCCACTCTCTTTATAGAGAAGTATGTTCCACAGTCCCGCAGAGAGGAGCTGTGTCGCCAGCTTGAGTGGCTAGTGTAGGGTGAAATGACAGTGACTCAGTACGAGATGAGGTATACTCAGTTGGCTAGGCATACTATTTGGATGATCCCGACAGATCGGGAGAGGATCAGGAGGTTCATTGATGGCCTCAACTATTCTATTCGTATCTTGATGACTAGGGAGAGAGTAGTGGCAACATATTTTGAGGAGGTTGTTGATATGGCACGCTCTGTTGAGGCGGATCATCGCCGTGAGCGAGAGGAGAGGGAGGCCAAGAGGCCTCGACGTTTTGGCAGTTTTAGTGGTGCTCCATCCAGGGGCCAGTTTCATCAGGGCAGAGGTCGTTCGTCTAGACCTCCTCAGTCAGGTTGCCCAGAGCATAGAAGAGCTTCTTCCAGCCTGGCCGTCAGGGTTTTCAGTAGGGCCAGTCTTCACTCAGCGCTCTTCCAGCTCATAGTTTAGCACCTTCTTCTTCAGCCTAGGGTTTATCTGCGGAGAGGGGTTCCCTTTAGTCCCCTTCTCTAGTGCCGAGTAGCTATTTCGAGTGTGGCGAGTTTGGCCACATTAGGAGGCAGTGTCCTCGACTTCGCAGGGGTAGGTCTCAGTAGAGGGATCTGCCCTCCTCTTCAGCTCCATCTACTTCAGCACCATCCCAAGCTAGTAAGGGTGGAGGTCAGTTATCTAGAGGCCGCCCCAGGTGTGAGGAGCGATTGAGTGGTGTTCAGGCACGTTTCAATGCACTTCCTGATAGGAGAGATGATGTTGCTTCAAATGCAGTGATTACAGGTATCATTTCAGTTTGTCACAGAGATGCTTCTATTTTGTTTGATCTCATGTCCACATATTCATATGCGTCTTCTTATTTTGCACATCATTTGGGTGCGACCCGTGGTAGTCTTGCTTTGCCTGTTCATGTATCCACCCCGGTGGGTGATACGATTATTGTAGATCACGTCTATCGATCCTGTATTATTTCTATTGGGGGTCTGGAGACCCGAGTGGATCTGCTATTAATAGGTATGGTGGATTTCGATGTGATATTAGGCATGGATTGGTTGTCCCTGTGCCATGCTATTTTGGATTGTCAAGCCAAGACAGTTACATTAGCTATTCCTGGTATTCCTCAGATTGAGTGGAGGGGCTCGACTGATTATGTCCCTAGCCGGGTTATTTCATTTTTAAAGGCTCAGAGAATGGTTGAAAAATGGTGTTTGTCATATCTAGCATTTGTGAGGGATGTGGGAGCTGAGACTCCTAGTATTGATTCTGTCCCTGTTGTGAGGGGCTTCCCAGATGTGTTCCCATCAGACCTGCCAGGCATGCCGCCGGGCAGGGATAACCATTTGGTATTGATTTGGTGCCGGGCACTCAGCCCATTTCTATTCCTCCTTATCATATGGCACCAACTGAGTTGAAGGAATTGAAAGAACAACTTTAGGAGCTTTTAGATAAGGGATTCATTCGCCCTAGTGTGTCACCGTGGGGTGCGCCGGTGTTGTTTGTTAAGAAGAAAGATGGCTTAATGAGGACGTGCATTGATTATAGACAACTAAACAAGGTAACAGTGAAGAACAAATATCCTCTATCGCGTATTGATGATTTATTTGATCAGCTTCAGGGAGCAAGGGTGTTCTCGAAGATTGATATTTGTTCAAGCTATCATCGGCTGAAGATTAGAGATTCTGATATTATGAAAACTGCATTCAGGATGAGATATGGGCACTATGAGTTTCTTGTGATGTCTTTTGGGCTGACCAATGCCCTTCCCACGTTCATGCACTTGATGAACAGTATGTTCCGGCCATATCTGCATTCTGGTATACTCTCATAGCCAAGAGGAGCATGCTCAGCATTTGAGCGTTGTGTTGCAGAGGTTGAGGGAGGAGAAATTGTATGCTAAGTTCTCCAAGTGCGAGTTTTGGCTCGAGTCGATAGCTTTTCTAGGTTATGTAGTGTCTCGTGATGATATTCAGATTGACCCCAAGAAGATAGAGGCGGTGTAGAGTTGTCCTAGACCGTCCTCACCTATGGAGATCCGGAGTTTCCTTGGTTCGGCAGGGTACTATCGCCGGTTTGTTCAGGAATTTTCATCCATTACTTCTTCTTTGACCAGATTAACGCAGAAGGGTGAACCATTCGTGTGGTCGGATGAGTGCGAGGAGAGTTTTGAGAAGCTCAAGACAGTTTGGACCACAACTCTAGTGTTAGTCTTGCCATCAGCTTCAGGTTGATATACCGTATATTGTGATGCCTCGAGAGTGGGGAGAGGTTGTGTGTTGATGCAGGAGGGTAGAGTTATTGCTTATTCTTTTCGTCAGTTGAAGCCTCATGAGAAGAACTATCCTGTTCATGATTTGGAGTTTGCTGCCATAGTTCGTGCCTTGAAGATTTGGAGGCACTATGTGTACGACGTGTCATGCGAGGCGTATATTGATCATCATAGTCTCCAACACTTGTTCAAACAGAAGGATCTTAATTTGAGGCAGCGAAGGTGGCTTAAGTTACTCAAGGATTATGACATTACTATTCTATATCATCTGGGGAAGGCTAATGTAGTGGCAATTGCTTTGAGCTGAAAGTCGGTTAGTTTGGGTAGCTTGGTGTATATTCCAGTTGGGGAGAGACCATTTGCATATGATGTTCAGGCATTGGCCAATCGACTAGTGAGATTGGATATTTCTGAGCCCAGCAGGGTGTTGGCTTGCGTTGTTTCTCGGTATTCCTTATACGATCGCATTCGTGAGTGCCAGTATGATGATCCACACTTGCTTGTCCTTAAGGACGGAGTTTAGCATGATGATGCCAGAGATGTTACTATTGATAGTGATGGAGTGTTGAGGATGCATGGCTAGATTTGCGTGCCAATGTTGATGGTCTTCGTGAGTTGATATTGGATGAGGCCCATAACTCTCGGTATTCTATTCATCCAGGTGCCGTAAAGATGTATCATGATTTGAGACAACATTATTGGTGGAGAAGGATGAAGAAGGATATTGTGAGTCATGTAGCATGGTGCCTCTACCGTCAGCAGGTCAAGTATGAGCACCAGAGGCCCAGTGGCGTGTTTCAGCGTATTGATATTCCGAGTGGAAATGGGAGAGGATTACTATGGACTTTGTTAATGGTCTCCCTCGGACAGCGAGGAAGTTTGATTCAGTTTGGGTGATTTTGGATAGGCTGACCAAGTCAGCTCACTTCATTCCTATGTGTACTATATATTCCTCGGAGCGGTTAGTAGAGAGATATTCATTCGTGAGATTGTGAGATTGCATGGAGTTCCAGTTTCTATCATATCAAATAGAGGTACTCAATTTACTTCGCAGTTCTGGAGGGCATTTCAGTGTGATTTGGGCTCACAGGTTGAGTTGAGTACTGCATTTCATCCTCAAATGGACGGACAGTCCGAGCGTACCATTCAGATCTTGGAGGATATGTTGCACGATTGTGTTATTGACTTTGGTGGTTCATGGGCTGATTACTTGCCTCTCGCAGAGTTTGCTTATAACAATGACTACCAATCCAGAATTCAGATGGTGCCGTATGAGGCTTTATATGGGAGACGGTTTAGATCTCGATTTGGTTGGTTTGAGCCCGGTGAGGCTAGGTTGTGGGGACAGAGTTGGTCCAGGATGCTTTGGACAAGGTGAAGGTGATTCAGGAGAGACTTTGCATAGCCCAGCCGTGCCAGAAGAGTTTTGAGGACCGGAATGTACGAGATGTGTCTTATTCAGTAGGTGAGAAGGTTTTACTAAAGGTTTCGCCTATGAAAGGCGTTATGTGATTTGGGAAGAAAGGAAACCTAAGTCCGAGATTCATTAACCCTTTTGAGATTATCAGGAGTATTGGAGAGGTGGCCTACATGCTTTCTTTGCCACCCAGTCTATCCGGAGTTCATCTGGTATTTCACGTGTCCATGCTCCGGAAATATGTAGGCGACCCATCGCATGTATTGGATTTCAGCACAGTTCAGCCTGATGATGACTTGACCTATAATGTGGAGCCTATAGCTATATTGGGTCGTCAGGTGAGGAGATTGAGGTCCAAGGATATTGCATCGATGAAGGTTCAGTAGAGAGGTTGGCCCATGGAGGAGGCCACTTAGGAGATCGAGCAGGAGATATAGAGCAGATATCCTCACTTATTTGAGTCTCCGGGTATGTTTCTTGACCCGCTTAAGGACGAGCGTTTGCTTAAGTTAGGGAGAATGTGATGACCCTGACTGTCGTAATGAGAGTTACCGCCCTGTTATACTCTCATTATGTTGTTTCATGTTTATATGTCTGTGTTAGAGTCTATCGGCTGATTTTGGATTGATTATGGTTGAAAATAAGGGATATAGCCTTTTAGAATGAAGCTTGTTTCTAAAAAGTCAATCTGAAGTTGACTATATGGTTAGAAGGCTCGGATGTGGATTCCGGTGATTCAGTTAGCTTCGGGAGGTGATTTGTGACTTAGGGGAGCGATCGAAATTTAATTTGGAGGTCCGGTGTACAAATAGGCTTGAATTGGCTAAGTTGGAATTTTGGCGAAATTCGGTCGATAAGTGAGATTTTGATCTGGGAGTCGGAATGGAATCCTGATAGTTGCAGTAGCTTCGTTAGGTGATTTTGGATATGTCTACAAATTTTCAGGTCATTTTCATTTGGCCGGGTTTTTGATGGAATACAGGTTTCGGAAGTTTTGGTTAAAACTTAGGCTTGAATCCACCTTAATTTGATGTTTCTTGTGTTTAAGGGTATGCTTTTATGATTGGAATAAGTTTGTATGATGTTTTAGAGTGGTTTTGTGTTTTTGGTTGAGGTCCCGAGGGCCTCGGGGTGATTTCGGGTGGTGGAACGAGAGAATTGGAGTTTGGAGTCTGATGGTTTTGTGTTGCAGCAGGCATTTCCGCATCTGCGGATGGCAGGTCGCAGATGCGACTCCGCAGAAGCGGACAAGTGTCTGCAGGTGCGAAGTCTAGGCTAGTCCATGAGGTTCCGCAGAAGCATAAATTAACTTGCAGAAGCGAGTTCGCAGGATCGAGAAATGGATTGCAGAAGCGGTCCAGGGAATTTAGGGAAAAGCCGCAGAAGCGGTCAAGCACTGCAGAAGTGGAACCACTGGTGCAATATGTGGTCCGCAAAAGTGATAGTGAAGGATTTAATGAGAAGTCGCAGAAGCGGCAATTTAATTGCGGAAGCGGGATCGCAGGTACGGTCCAAGAGCCGCAGCATCGAAAATCGCTGATGGCTTAAATGTGTCAGTATTATGAAATTTCAGTAGAGAAAAATTATTTGGTGCTTCGAACTTAGAGACGAATTGGGCGATTTTGAGGAGGAAATCGAAGAGTATCATCAGGTAAGAACTCTTGGACCCAAATTATGTTAATATGTTGATAAATCATGGATTTAATCTCTGGAAATAAAGGAATTAAGGTACAAAAATGGAGGATTTGGATCTAAGCCTAAGAAAATGAAAATCGATGATTTGAAGGGGCAAATGAACTCCGATTTTGATAAATTTAATATGTATGGACTCGTGGTGAGACGAGGATCCTGAAAATGTGGGTTTCATAAATTTTTGAGAAGTGGGACCGATTCTCGGGTTTACGCAACTTCATGGTTTTGGGTGTAATTCGAGTTATTTCGATTGGGTTATGTTCCTTTAGCCTATTTTGATGTATTCCTATTGGTTTTGATCGGATTTTGCACCCGTGGAGGCCGATTCTTGTGGCAAGGGCATTGCAGACTAGTGTTTGAGCTGGTTTGAGGTGAGTAATGGGTATGGATGATGACCCGAGGGTTACAAACCCCGGTATATCACTATGTGACTCTGTATTGAGGCGAGACACGTACTCTACTGTGAGTGCAGGGTCGATTGTCATTGGGGACTATGGCTTAGTCCGACTGTGTAGTATTATACTGTGTTGTTGGCTATAAATGAGCCGGTAAACCTCCTAGTTGGATGATTGTGGATATCTTTGGATTGTGAGCTAGTTATTTGGATCCTGTAAGGGTCGTCATCATTGCGTCTGTGATTATAGCATGTTATCCCGATATCAGTCCTGAGCTAAACATTGTCTAAAATGGTTTTCCAAACTCTAGTATTCCTCAACACTGTTTTCTACAGTAATGATAAAAAAAGATTTCAAAATGATATTTTCTGTGCCCGTGAGGCTTGCATCGCATGTAGCCGGACTGGTAGTGGACTGGGCTGCACGCCGCAGCATATCATTGATACTGCGCTTGGGCTGTAGGAGCCCCTTCAGAGTCTGAACCCCCACAGTGAGCGCGGGTACCCAAATGGATCGGGCTACGCACCGTAGCAGTCATGTTCATGCATCTGCATTGCATTTAGATATATCTGTTGTTATGCTTTAGCTGTCATTGCTCAATCTGAGACATATACTGTTAAAAATTGTAAAAAGAGGTATAGATAACTTTACTGTGTGGTATATTGGGTATTTTTACCTTCAATGTCTTTATCCGTGCTTTTTACCACTGAGTATGAAGTACTCACTCCACTCCCTGTACCTTGTGTGCAGATCCAGGTATATCACAGCAAGTCTGACTCCTCAGCTGCTTCAGAGATCTTATCCAAACTATCAAGGTAGCTGCTTAGTGTCCGCAGGACCTGACTTTCCCTATTATCCCATTTTATATTAGACTGTTCCGCATTTGCCAGATATATTATGTATTCAGTATCACTGTTAACTCTTGGTAGAGGCTCTCGACTTATGACTCCATATTTTGTGGGAGGTGTTATACTGTTTGGGTTCTTTTTGCAACTTATGCTAAAATTTCGTATTTCTCTTATCATTGTTAATGCTGTTAAAAGTAAAGTGAGAGCTGGTAGCTCTGTATTTTGAGCGGATGGTCAGGCTGGCCTAGCAATATGCTGGGCGCCATCATGACCGAATTTTGGGTCGTGACAAACATGATTGGGTAAATATAAAGCAAGCTCATTGCAACTTGATAATACACCGTTTAAGCTTACTAGGGTATAACTTTTAGTGCATTATCTTTTAATTTTAGACTTTAGAATGTGATTTTTTACTGTGATAGCTATTTTGATATGTGGCCTTAATATATTCTATGCATTTCATGCTTGTATTTTAAAATTGAATGCCTGTTGAGGATTTTGTAAATAGCTCTTAACTCAAGCTCACTTAGATATTTAAGTTTTTATTAGAATCACGATCCATAATTCCATCAAGCTAGTAATTAGCTAATTAAACAAACTATGGTATTTTGGATCGTGTTAGGATCTTATATATTATGGAGACTTTTTGGCATGACAAATTATTTGCTTTCACAAAGCTTACAGATTATATGACAAAGCTTACAGTTTTATCGTTAATCCTTGGTGTAATTTGCGTTCTTGATGTCATTTTTTACCTTCATGGTTACTTAAAAAGGGGTATGATCTCTTCCCTAATTCTATTTCCCTTTCTCTTTTGCATATGCTCTTGGAGAGAAATATGGAGTCTTAGCGCAAGACTTGCCACCATACCCTGAGCATGGAACTATCACATTAAGCGTCTTCCCTTAAATACATTGGATAGCAAGAAAACAAGCAAAACGCTTGGGGGCGACTATGGCGTCCTTCTTTTATTTCGATCACTGTGATGACCCAGCCCGTCGTCACGAGAGTTACCACCCTATTATCCCCTCATTATGTATGTCATGTTTCTATATCTTTATTAGAGTCTATCGGGTGAGTTCGGATCGATTTTGGTTGAAAATAAGGCATATAGCCTTTTTGAGTGAAGCTTGTTTATAAAAAGTCAACCTGAAGTTGACTATGTGGTTATAGGGCTCGGATGTGGATTCCGGTGATTCGGTTATCTTTGGGAGGTGATTTGTGAGTTAGGAGAGCCATCGGAATTAAATTTGGAGGTCCGGTGTAGAAATAGGCTTGAATTGGCTAAATTGGAATTTTTGCGAAATTCGGTCTATAGGTGAGATTTTGATCCAAGAGTCGGAATGGAATTCTTACACTTGAAGTAGCTTCGTTAGATGATTTTGGATATGTCTGCAAATTTTCAGGTCATTTGGACATCAATTGGTCGCGTTTTTGATGGAATATAGGTTTCGGAAGTTTTGGTTGAAACTTAGGCTTGAATCCGCATTGATTTGATGATTTTTGTGTTTAATGATGTGTTTTTATGATTGGAACAAGTTCGTATCGTAATTTGGAGTATGTTGATGGTTTTGGTTGAGGTCTCGGCGGCCTTGAGGGTGTTTCGGAGGGGTCAAACGGACCATTTTGAGTTGATGATCAGATCAAATTTGCTGTCATAAAATTGCAGAAAAATAATTCATCGTGTTCGCGTGGTGATTGTGAGCACATGATTTTTGCACTAGGTAAACAAAATTCTAAAATTAAAATAAAATAATATTTTTGAGTGTAATTGCATGTCTTGTTTGAAATTAATTTGCATTTTTATGTGTTTAAATAATTAAAATTAGAAAATAAAAAAATATAGGTGAAATACATGCATTTTGAATGAAGTAGTTAAAAGAAAATCAATAAAAAAGAGCATTAATAGCGGAAATTTGGAAAAAATAGTAAAAATTGCCAAAAAATATCAGAAAATTGGTGCAAGTAGGAAATTGAATAATTTAAATAATACAAAAGAAGAGAAAACAAAATACAAAAAGAAAATACATAAAAATAATTAAAAACATCAAAAAAATACAAAAATACATTTGGGTATAATTGATTTGGGCCAAAAGAATTTGAATTGAGTTTCCCAAATACATTGGCCCAAGAGTCCGGTCCAGGCCATTAAACGATCAAGTGATCTCAGCCGTCGATCAGGCCAAATCCAACGGCCAAGAAGTAATCCGGAGTTAATTCAAAGGGTAAATGTGAGATTCAATCTCCACCGTTCATTCAGGATGAATCCAACGGTTAAGATAATTGGCCGAAATTAATTGGTTAATTAAATAAATAGGATTGATCTGAGCCGTCCGTTTAGATTGATCTGACGGAAGAGACCTTTGGTCTCATTAGCAACCAAACGATGTCGCTTTAGTAACGCTGCTTATGGCCGTTGATCTTCATCAAACCAACGGCCCAGATCACCTCAAACCCCCCGACTATATAAGGCATTGGTCTGGTTGAGACCAGCCATTTTCAACTCTCCAAAACCCTTGCCGCCCTTCTTCTTCTTCTCCCCTGTCTTCATCTTCTCCGTCAAGCTTGCCGGCCATGGAGGCCACCACCCTCCACGATGGTCTCCGGCCACCTCTTCACCCCAAAACACCCTTTCCTTCTTCTTCATCACAAGTCTCACCCCAAAAACCCTAAAGCCCCTTGAAACACCCCCTGTTCTTGATATGCCGGTCACCGGAACCTACCTCCGGTGACCACAAAACTACGAGTTCCTTCTCCAAACCAACGCCAAAAGAACCGCCTCGTTCCGATCTAACCCCCCACAATACTGGTTTCTTCGAACATCCCTAGAACTCTTCGAATATCCCAAAAGAAGTCGCCGGAACCCTAACTCCGGCGACTCGAAGCTAAACCTTATCCAAGATCTAACCTTTACCCTCTCCCAAACACCCCACTCCAAACAAAAAACCCAAAAGACTTCACCTTGAAGTCTAAAAAAGAAAACCAGAAAGAAAAATGAGGAAAAAAGAAATAAAGAAAAAGTCTGAAAAGCTCGAACTAAGAAGAGTGAAAAGAGTGAAGGGAAGCTTAGGGGACATGCCCTGCAAAGCTAAGTCCCCTCACTTTGTGAATCTATCTGCTTCTTTTTATTTTTTTTAGTTTTAATACTTTCTTCTGTGATATTTTTCTATGTTATCTGTTTTTGTTTCTCTGATTCAAAGAGCCTATTAGTATTAGGGTTTTTGCTCATCTTGTTCATCTCCATGTTATTTTCCTGTTTTGACTATTTGGTTTCTTTAGCTTGAAAGATCTGGTTAGTATTACGGTTTTCTGTTCATCTTGTTAGTCATCATGCTATTTTTCTTGTTTTGACTATTTTTGTTTCTAGAATCTTCTTTTCATCTTGTTGTTCTTCTGTTTTGTCTGCTGCAAATCATGTTCTTTTTCTTCTGAGTCAAAAGATCTATCTTTTATCTTGTGCTTCTTCATCTTTATTGTGATTTCTGATCTATTAGTCTTCAATAGCATGTCTGTTCCTCTCTTTATGATTCCTTACATGTTTTCTAGTCATTGCTATTCATCTCCTATACTAGGTTTATCTCACTTGTTTGATTTTTGTTCTGATTTGAAGACTTGACTTGGATATCTTTCTTTTTTTTCTTTGTCTTTGTCCTCTGTTAGTATTAGGCCTTTCCATCTTGTTGGTCTTCGACATATCCTTTGCATGTTTAAGTTTTGACTCTCATTCTATATTAGTCTTCTTTGTTAACTCTCAATAGTTGAATGATTCTTCTCTTCTGTTTCTTCTCATGCTTAGTTTTAGGGCTAGGATTAGCTTTGGTCTCCTGTTAAGTTTGCTTTACTTTATCTTTGTCTTCTGATTAAAACCAGGATTCTTTTTTAATGATTGGTTTATGCCACTTCTTCTGTTCCTTCATTTGCTAAAATAAGCATGATTATCTAATTTTGCTTCTTCTTCTATGATGTTAGGACTCTTCTTCTCTGTTTTCCCATGACTCTTTTATCCTTGATTTTCATCTTATATACATCAAAGCTAGGGTTAGTACTTGGAAATAGATCCTAGCTACCATGTCTATGTTATTCTATGGTCCTTGTGTCTAAAAATGAGTCATGTTTCATCTATTACTAATTGTTTGTGAGAGTTTAGCTTCTATGTATGTCTATGCCCATGAACCTTGAAGATTGTGGGGTTTTTCAATGTATCATCTAACATAAACTAGTTGTAATTAAGTCTTATTGATAGTGATTGATACTTTGCCACATGGAATTGGGTTATGTGAATTGATTGATTAAGATTCAACACTATCAAATTTCCCCTTCTGAGTTTTACTTGATTGATGCACAATGTTTGATCTCATGTGGTTATATGTGCAATTTCATGTTGAAATGACTTAGTTTGCAATAGTTCTTTGTTAGTGTGAGCATGTGATTAATACTCATTAACTTTAGGGGATTGGTTATAGCTGTTAGTGTTAAGTTCTATAAAATGGCTGGTTTTGAAATAGGTTTAAGACTGAAAATCAAACAACCATAGGTTATAAGATATTAAGTGACCATAGAGTGGTCAATTTTGCAAATTGACCAACTCTACAAGGTCCAGCACACTGGCCCACCTTAAAAAGGCTAGTTGTGCAACAAATGGTGCAAGTCTGCAAGTACGGACTCACCAAGGCTCATTTGAGCCCTGAATCATAGGTGGCTAGGTCTACAAAGACCTTAGCCCAGCCTGTGTTCAGTTAAATAGGCTAATTGTGCAACAAATGGTGCTAAGTCTGCAAGTTCAGACTTACCAAAGGCTCATTTGAGCCCTGAATCACAGGTGGCTAAGTCTGCAAAGACTTGGGCCCAACCTGTGTTCAGCAAATAGGTTCAATTACCCAAGCCAAGTCTCAACTTGAGACTGGCTAAATATTAAACAGGTTAAATACAACAATAAAGCAGGCTAGTCCTGCAATTACTTTAAAAATGAATAAAAGGTCTTAATTAACTGAAAATGAAACAAAATTGGCTAAGTTTGAAATAGTTCCTTAAAGTAGAACTGGCCAGTCCTTAAATACCAATGCAAGGACTGGCCATTAGTTAAATAAACCCCAAAATGCTGAAAACATGACCTAGGTAGGTCGGGTAAATAAGCAAAGTCACTAAGGGTATAAAAGGAAGTCAAATTGGTAAAATAGTGAATTATATAGAACATATAGGGATATGGGAGTCATTTGTACCCCTGATTTCTGCAATTTTGCAGAGATTTAAGGGTATAATGGTCTTCCTAAAAAAGGAAATCAGTAAAAATCTTTAACCCTTAGGGATACTTTGGTAAAAGCCTTAAAAGGGAATCTAATAGAACCTTCCAGCACATGCTGGAAGGGATTTGATAACTGAAAATGGGGTCTAAGTGTAAGTTTAGCAATTTTAAAGGGGGAGAAGTGGGATTTAATCCCATTATTTCTCCCCAAGAAATCAGCCACTCTCACACCTATATATACCCCCAAAAAGAGTGAAAAAAGGACTGGCTTTGGATAAGAAAAAGTTCAGAGAAAAAATATATTAATAGCTAGTAGTTTTCCTGCATTGGAGGTAGCAGTCACTGGTTAAGCTTATTTGTGTGTGGTTTCTTGCTCGAGTTTTCGCTTGGATTTCTATTTGCTGTTGCTGTGGTCTTTGTTTGCTGATATTCAATCTCCCACTGTTGCATTTGCTGTTCGAGTCTGTTGCTGTGCCTACTTGCTTAAATCCCTTAGAACTCATTGGATCTTTCTACTTGCTGATTCAGGTACACTTCTGTTCGATTGAAGTTGTAATGGTGAATTGCTGAAATGAAATGAAGTCCAATTTTTAAATTCATATGATCTCATGTATTTTGCATTTACTCTTTTATTAGCTTTAGTATCAGCTTAGATTTGTAGTTTTAATTGTATTATAGAATGTAGTAGTAGAAGAACAAAAAACAAAAACAGTATAATAGCTTAATAGTTGGTAGTGTAGTGTAGATAGTACATCACCTAGTTTAAATAGGTAAAACCTTAAAATATAAGTTAGCTAATCATAATTTTAAATCGTTAATCGTTTACTCACAGTAGAATCGTAAGTCTTAATCGCATAGTCAATCGTATACTGTAGGTCCGCATTTAAATATAGATAAGCTTCAAAATAGAGAAATTCTAGTTCAAACTGTAATTCATTCATAATTGGGTTATAATATTGTAATGAGCTAAGTCGTAGTAAAATCAGTAGTTTAATCATGCTTAAGTCTTTGAGCCACTTAAATGTAAGTACTTGTCACGACCCCAAATCCGGTCGTGATGGCGCCCAGAGCACATTGCTAAGCCAGCCTGACCAATCAATATCAACCACGGAGCTAGAAGCTCGCTTTAGCCCATTTAGGCATATTAATTCACGAAATAACAGCGAAACATATAACAAAAACGGGGAACCAAGTCCCATAATACATCAACTCCCATAGACCAAGGGTCAAGAGTCATGAGCCTCTACTGAACATGAGTGTGTAAAGGTTTACAAAATACCAAGTGCGGAAAGAAATGTCAATACAAAATAAAAAGACGGTGAGAAGGAATATCGGGTCCTGCGGACTCTGCGGCTACCTCGTATATCCCACGGATGTCGCCTCGCACGACCTATCGGATCAGCTGCTGAGAGGTACCCGGATCTGCGCACAAGGTGCGGGGAGTAAAATAAGTACTTGCCGGACTCGGTGGTAATAAACAAGGGTAAGACGGCGCGGATAAGAAATCCGCGATAAAGCACTATGTAAAGCTATAATCGGCTACCCTGTCATAGAATTAATATTCTCTGTACCTGTACCGACAAATATCAATAAATAGCATAACAGCTAGGAGATGTAGCTAAATGCAATGCAATGCATGATATGACCGCTACGGCGTGTGGCCCGACTCCAATTTTGGGTACCCGTGCTCGTTGTGGGGGTTCGGACTCGGAGGGGCTCCTACGGCCCAAGCACATCTCGTAGAGATATTCCTGCGGCGTGCGATCCGATCCAACATATATCTCGGCTGCGGCGTGCGGCCCGATCCACTACTAGTCGGCTAATATGCGGATACGAGCCTCGCGAGGCTCAAAAGTAGTTTTTGAAAACTCTTTTATCATTTTTCGGTTGGAAAACAGTAATACCAAGTTCCAGAGATTGGAATTAGCATAATAACAAAAATAGCTGCGGACTAGTAGTAAACTAGCATGTCTATGTGATAAGACAATGATAACGATCCTCGCGGGATCCAATAAGTGGCTCACGGCCCACATGTATACTCAACCGCCCAAGAAGGGGGTTCCTCGGCTCAAGAGTGGCCATTATCACAATATATATATATATATATGCAACCATCCGAGAAGGAGGTTCGACGGCTCTAGAATAGCCAATAATACAATATCAACAGGTTGGACTAATATGTAGTCTCCAGTTCATGATCGACCCCGCACTCTCAAGAGTGTGCGTGTCTCGCCGCTATACAGCGTCACAAAGTGGTATACCGGGGTTTCGAACCCGCTGGTCATCACCCACATCTATTACTCACCTCAATACGGCGCGACGACTACTCCGCAATGCCCTTTCCTTTGAATTTAGCTCCCTCGTGCGTGGAATCTAGTCAAACCACAATAATTACATCAAATACGGGTCAAATAATCATAACCCACTTCAATTTACATGAAATTAGCATAATTACACTAAGTTGGTAAAACCCGACCCCGAGCCCCACTGCTCGGAAAATTCCGAAATTAGCACCAACGCGATCCTTATCTCGCCACGAGTCCGTGCATATAAAATTTATCGAAATCGGAGTTCAAATGGCCTCCCAAATCCAAAAATCCCGTTTTCAAAACTTCGGCCACATTTCTTCAAGATTTCAACCCAATTTCATGAAGATTGATGTTAATACTACCATAAATTGATGTTTTTGAGTCAAGAATCTTACCTCCGACGATACCCGATGACTTCTCAGTGATTTCCTCGAGTTTTCTTCTCACTAGGGCTTGAAATTGAGTTTTGGGGGTGTAAACCCGTAACTCTCTGTTTCTGGACTTAAGTTCACTGCCAGAACAGGTTCTTCTACGCGATCGCGATCTTCCTCACGCGATCGCGATGCTCAAATTCACGGCCTCACGCGATCGCGACTTCCTTCCCGCGATCGCGAAGCACAGTCACCCTGCCTCACGCGATCGCATCCTTCACTCCTGCGATGGCTTAGCATATTTCTCCTGGACCCATTTCTTCTTCTACGCGATCGCGTATATTGGCCTGCGATCGCGATCAACACCCGATCAATTCTACGCGATCGCGACTCTTACCCTGCGATCGCGATGCCTTATCTCCCCGCTCTACGCGATCGCATCCCCATCCCCGCGATCGCGGAGAGCAATTGTCTGCTGAGGTTATGACAGCAACCAGATTTTCTCTTTTCTTTCAACAATGGTCCGTTTGGACCCCCGAATTCATCCCGAGACTCCCGGGACCCTAACGAAAACCACCAACATACTCCAAAACATGATACGAACTTATTCCAACCATAAAAACACCATACTAAACATCAAAATCACCAATTACACACGGATTCAAGCCTAAATTTCTTAAAACTTTCCGATTTACACATTCGATCAAAAACCCGACCAAACGATGTCCGAATGACCCGAAATTTTGCAGGCACATCCAAAATCACCTAACGGAGCTACAGAAATTGTCGGAATTCCATTCCGACCCCCGGATCAAAATATCACCTACCATCCGGTTATCGCCAAAATTCAACATTCGCCAATTCAAGCTTAAAACTACACCGGACCTCCGAATTCAATTCCGATTGCTCTCCTAAGTCACAAATTACCTCCCGGAACTATCCGAATCATCAGAATCCGATTCCGAGCATTCTAACTCAATAGTCAACTCTTGGTTGACTTTTCATATTCAAGCTTTCTTCAAACATGCTATTTGTTTCATTTTCAATCCAAATCACTCCTAACTCACCCGATATACTCTAATACTGTTTTAAAAGCATAATATATGTAATTACAACATAACGGGAGTGGTAAATTCCCGTAACGACGGGTTGGGTCGTTACATTCTCCCCAACTTAAACACACGCTCGTCCTCGAGCGTACCAGAGTGGTACTAGAAGCAACTCAATAGCTGAATGACCTTACCCAACATATATTCGGGCGATCATACGTCACCCTATCTCACGCAAGTCCGAAAACACCATACAGCTGAAATCTCACAGACCATCTTAACCATAAACCACATTGCACTTTCTGAAATCATATACCAATTGCTAATCCCATTCATGTACTCAGGATACACTAGAATCCACTGCAATAAGCCATACTCACCACTCCGGGTGAGATCATATGATGTGTCAAACAACCCAATCACTCGAGACGATAGTCTCTAATCACAACAACTGGCCACAATCACCAAATACTAGCTGAAAACCTCTTTCATTAGATATAGTCTTATTCCAACACCTCCATATCATGCCCACGGCAACCAGACACGCGATATATCGAACCCATCTCTCAGGTCAACCATTCATGAATCCATTTCACTTTTAACTGATACCACAACAGATTTCGGACCCAAATCTCGGTATTACCTTTCTAACCAACTAAAATCACATACACTCACATTCATTATTGGCTCCAACGACCATTTCGATTATAACACATCGCACTGGTGATAAGACACCTCAGCACCGGCCTAAGCCACGACGAGCACAACATAGGCTCCAATAGAAACGTCTGCACACACTCGAATCATGACAGCTCAAATCATGACAACTGTCTCCAACAAATAGAGCTGCAATTTAATCCCTCTATGTCATCATAATATAGAACTGAGATCGCGTCTCGTATTATAGAAATAAAGTACCTGAATCCTCCTCGAGAGGTCATAACATCACGTGGCCTTGCCACGATTCGTGATTCTATCCCAACGTTATTACTCATGAAGCACCTCAAGCCACCAAGCTCAAAACGATCAGCCACACACATATTTAGGTCTGAACCCAAGCAATCAACCTCACCCACGGTGAAACAATTAACGTATGCTATCAAATCCTGAAAGGACACAACCGATGTGCCATTCGCCAAACGATACTCAATACGGACTTTTCCTCAGAAGCTAGGAAGTATTGTATACCAAGTAATATATAACTAACTCTATTTTCACATTACACTGTTGCGGCGTGCAACCCGCTCCAATGATATACCCGTGGCGGCGTGCAACCCGATCCAATGACATACCCGTGGCGGCGTGCCACCCGATCCAAGTAACCCTCGTCAAATGAATACGCGTCGAGTCAAGTTGCTCATCATAATAAACATATATCGCCTCAAGTTTGGCCACATGAAACGCATCTGACAACGTTTCTCAATACTGGAACTGAATCAATGGTAGATACTTCTACACTAACATCCGCCACTAAGGTCCAACTGACAAAGCAATGCCTACCAGCCGTCCGCTGGTCCTGTGTACAACTACTCTGTTGGAGCATACTGTGATGTTCTCTGCTACGCAATTTGTGCCATTTTCCGACATAGCCCATATCACATTAGTCTAGACGACCTGGCTTATGTCAACCAGTCAGCAATCAAGTATCATAATCCGAATTCGTCTTATCAAGTCAAGAGAGAGCCTCTAAGGCTTCCGATTTCCAATAATCACAAAACGGTGTCGATGCACACGATATACAACTACTGCATAGGCGGATTAACGAGAATTTCAAGTCTCCTACACATATATAACATATGAATCACTATGCCTGATTCCGTATTTCACCGTACATATACATAACGCACATCAAGCGTCCATTCATACCACGACAGGCCATTCAGAAATTTCATTATGCCATCAACGACTCAATTATTTTAGTCGATCCAACAAGAGAATACCACTCTACCATGGATATTATCGGTTTACATTACCTTGTCCCTTTGCACCATATACCCTGCCAAATTACTAGAATAGCAGTACCATTTTCTTAAATCACCGGCAGTTGTCCGCGCTGCTCAATAATTTAATTGACTTTCCATATATTATGAACTGATCTCAAAACCTAGAATATACCATTATCAACTTTCCATAACACATCGTGTATACCATATCACACTAAGACAACATGAAAATTCATATCCCTTTCCTCCGCCTCAACATTGGCGCACTCAACTAGTCAAGGACTTTCGTGATCCCATATAGAAGAAAACTCATTACACATTCCACGCTTCGCATATCGATAGGAATATACTCATCTTCAAACCATGATAAAACACATCACAACTATTTCTTCCCATTCATTGCATAAGTTAAACTGCCAGGACTGAGTCCTTATACCCATATTATACTCATATCGGGTTACACGACCGCCAACACTCAAAAGCTTTATTGCACAATATCTGCAAGACTCCTTACTTCAACCACATACCAGGAATTAGTCGTATTCTTTATCATACCGCTTCGGTTTATTAACAAGTCGTTCCATTTACCCAGTTTCCTTTCTGATTCATCTTTGATTTAATATTAGCCACTACTGTATCACCATAACACCTGAACTCATTCCACACGAGACTCGTACATAAGACCACACGGTCTGAGACATATAGGCCACTGAATACTCTCTCAAATTTCCAGAAGGATCACATCTTACAATACTTTATTTTGAAGAACCTCTTACGATTTGAATTCGTTATCATTACCTTCCAATACGGATTACATAGAATCCCGTCATTCACATAAGATAACACAAGTACCGATCTCTTCTAACGAAACCACCATCTTTAGCCACATGCACAATTTTGAGACACCTGACTGTTACAAGTAAAATCTTGAACACCGTAAACAATTCTCGAGCGTCAGTCATCCTTATTCAGCTGTAATTCAACTGTCTTATTGAATAGAACCACTCGTGCCTTATTAGAATTTTGACACTGCAGATCATGATTACATACAGATACTATTAGCTATCACTCTTTTCTATACACCAAGCATTCCTTACCAACCTCGGTTCAAAATACCCTAGTATTTCTTCACATCTACGAAGCACCATAACCTTTATCAGAATTTTCCCAACATACTTAGAGACAGAATCAACATAGCACACAATAGTGCAATCAGTTAATCAATAGCAACCTCCCCAACTTAGCTCGAAGCCATTCATCAAAGCACTTTCAACCACTCATATCAGTATTACTCAAGTGATGCCGAAATGTTAGTATGATATTAAACTCAAGTCATTTACAAGCTTCGGCGGAGATTCGAATCATCAGAAATATTAACTCTTTTGCAATTCTTGCATTCATTCACACACAACAGTTACGCCCCCTCTTTAGGTGACAAAATCTTTTCTAAGTCCCGAATTTTCCAAAAATTTCGGCAGAGTTTCCTTTGTAAATTGGCCTATCCACCTGCCAGAGAATCACCAAACCATCCTAGCTATGCTTCCACAACTCAACAAGATATCACAATGTATTTCAACAACATTAAATATCAACACTACACGAATTATATCATCACGATTTATACTTGAACCTGCGATGTATCTGCTCGAATCATAACACATATCAATACCTTTCAATTACACATGAGAATCAACCCACCTACCTCGCCTCAATTTAGCATTTCAGCACAATACCTTCCACCAGGATACACATAGCATAATCACTTTAGTCTTCCCGAGTTTGAACTCGTTCCACTACACATAAGGCACTTTACCTTCCAATTAAGAGATATGGTAAATATTCACCACGCCCATAGGTCGGAGCTACACAACAGATCAGGTACGAGTCGAACAATTAACAGCTCATCCATTAGTAAGCCTCCTTAATACACTACAGATCGGCACAAGGCCCCAAACATGGCTACTAGCTCAAGTACATAAATATAAGCCCGGTCTCAGTCATTTTACACAGTAATAATCAATCGGGAAGGATCAAGTCCAATTCCTCAGTCACAATACCACCACGCTCGTCACATGACGCGTATTCCCTCTCAGCACAGCACTGTATAGTGCAAATACGGGGTTTCAAACCCTCAATACATTATCTATTGCCACCACTCACAAAATCAGCACCTCAATGCTCAAGTCATAAACAAGGTCCAGCCTCAAGTCATCCCGACTGGCCCAACATGAACTCACAGAGATTATATCTCTCCCATCGTTCGGAGAAATCACAAGCCATAAGGCAATTATATTACTGAGCGCTCGATGCGTACACAGACGTGTGGAAGGAATTTCAAAAATTATATCTCAAGTTGAATCAAGTACGCATGATAAGAATTCCAAGAAATGTGAAGTGTTTCCTAAAGGTTCGCAGCCTCCCGAGGATAAGTACAGGCGTCCCCGTACCGATCCACAAGACTCTACTAACCGGCTCAAGACTCACGAGGCCTAGTAAACCTAGGCTTTGATACCAACTTGTCACGACCCCAAATCCGGTCGTGATGGCGCCCAGCACATTGCTAAGCCAGCCTGACCAATCAATATCAACCACGGAGCTAGAAGCTCACTTTAGCCCATTTAGGCATATTAATTCACGAAATAACAGCGAAATATATAACAAAAACGGGGAACCAAGTCCCATAATACATCAACTCCCATAGACCAAGGGTCAAGAGTCGTGAGCCTCTACTGAACATGAGTGTGTAAAGGTTTACAAAATACCAAGTGCGGAAAGAAATGTCAATACAAAATCAAAAGACAGTGGAAAGGAATATCGGGTCCTGCGGACTCTGCAACTACCTCGTATATCCCACAGATGTCGCCTCGCACAGCTACTGGATCACTGCTGAGAGGTACCTGGATCTGCACACAAGGTGCAGGGAGTAAAATGAGTACTGCCAGACTCAGTGGTAATAAACAAGGGTAAGACAGCGCAGATAAGAAATCCGCAATAAAGCACTATGTAAAGCTATAATCAGCTACCTTGTCATAGAATCAATATTCTCTGTACCTGTACCAACAAATACCAATAAATAGCATAACAGCTAGCAGATGTAGCTAAATGCAATGCAATGCATGATATGACCGCTACGGCGTGTAGCCCGACTCCAATTTTTGGGTACCCGTGCTCACTGTGGGGGTTCAGACTCCGGAGGGGCTCCTACAGCCCAAGCACATCTCATAGAGATATCACTGCGGCGTGCAGTCCGATCCAACATATATCTTGCTGCGGCGTGCAGCCCGATCCACTACTAGTCAGCTAATATGCAGATACAGCCTCGCAGGCTCAAAAATAGTTTTTGAAAACTCTTTTATCATTTTTCAGTTGGAAAACAGTAATACCAAGTTCCAGAGATTGGAATTAGCATAATAACAAAAATAGTCTGCGGACTAGTAGTAAACTAGCATGTCTATATGATAAGACAATGATAACGATCCTCGCGGGATCCAATAGCTGGCTCACGGCCCACATGTATAATCAACCGCCCAAGAAGGGGGTTCCTCGGCTCAAGAGTGGCCATTATCACAATATATATATACATATATGCAACCATCCGAGAAGGAGGTTCGACGGCTCTAGAATAGCCAATAATACAATATCAACGGGTTGGACTAATATGTAGTCTCCAGTTCATGATCGACCCCGCACTCTCAAGAGTGTGCGTGTCTCGCCGCTATACAGTGTCACAAAGTGGTATACCGGGGTTTCGAACCCGCTGGTCATCACCCACATCTATTACTCACCTCAATACGGCGCGACGACTACTCCGCAATGTCCTTTCCTTTGAATTTAGCTCCCTCGTGCGTGGAATCTAGTCAAACCACAATAATTACATCAAATACGGGTCAAATAATCATAACCCACTTCAATTTACATGAAATTAGCATAATTACACTAAGTTGGTAAAACCCGACCCCGGGCCCCACTGCTCGGAAAATTCCGAAATTAGCACCAACGCGATCCTTATCTCGCCACGAGTCCGTGCATATAAAATTTATCGAAATCGGAGTTCAAATGGCCTCCCAAATCCAAAAATCCCGTTTTCAAAACTTCGGCCACATTTCTTAAAGATTTCAACCCAATTTCATGAAGATTGATGTTAATACTACCATAAATTGATGTTTTTGAGTCAAGAATCTTACCTCCGACGATACCCGATGACTTCTCAGTGATTTCCTCGAGTTATCTTCTCTCTAGGGCTTGAAATTGAGTTTTGGGGGTGTAACCCGTAACTCTCTGTTTCTGGACTTAAGTTCACTGCCAGAACAGGTTCTTCTACGCGATCGCGATCTTCCTCACGCGATCGCGATGCTCAAATTCACGGCCTCACGCGATCGCGACTTCCTTCACGCGATCGCAAAGCACAGTCACCCTGCCTCACGCGATCGCATCCTTCACTCCTGCGATCGCGTAGCATATTTCTCCTGGACCCATTTCTTCTTCTACGCGATCGCGTATATTGGCCTGCGATCGCGATCAACACCCGATCAATTCTACGCGATCGCGACTCTTACCTTGCGATCGCGATGCCTTATCTCCCCGCTCTACGCGATCGCATCCCCATCCCCGCGATCGCGGAGAGCAATTGTCTGCTGAGGTTATGACAGCAACCAGATTTTCTCTTTTCTTTCAACAATGGTCCGTTTGGACCCCCGAATTCATCCCGAGACTCCCGGGACCCCAACGAAAACCACCAACATACTCCAAAACATGATACGAACTTATTCCAACCATAAAAACACCATACTAAACATCAAAATCACCAATTACACACGGATTCAAGCCTAAATTTCTTAAAACTTTCCAATTTACACATTCGATCAAAAACCCGACCAAACGATGTCCGAATGACCTGAAATTTTGCAGGCACATCCAAAATCACCTAACGGAGCTACAGAAATTGTCGGAATTCCATTCCGACCCCGGATCAAAATATCACCTACCATCCGGTTATCGCCAAAATTCAACATTCGCCAATTCAAGCTTAAAACTACACCGGACCTCCGAATTCAATTCCGATTGCTCTCCTAAGTCACAAATTACCTCCCGGAACTATCCGAATCATCAGAATCCGATTCCGAGCATTCTAACTCAATAGTCAACTCTTGGTTGACTTTTCATATTCAAGCTTTCTTCAAACATGCTATTTGTTTCATTTTCAATCCAAATCACTCCTAACTCACTCGATATACTCTAATACTGTTTTAAAAGCATAATATATGTAATTACAACATAACGGGGTGGTAATTCCCATAACGACGGGCCGGGTCGTTACAGTACTCGAATTGTACAAGTGAACGACTAGACTGTGTAATCATCGCTCATGTAGTTAGTTAGTTTTAAAGGACCAAAAGTTCAGATTTGAGTAAGTTTAAAGGGGGAAACAACTAGATAACATAACAACTCAATTAGAACCAGATTTGTGATGTTAAGAGGCTTAACTCATAATGAAACTAGTGGTACAATTGCACATCTGTGAATAACTCGACTTAGTTTTAGATAATCTAGATACCATAAGTGATTAGTTGAATCATTCAATTTGATCAAGTCTCATATAGTCAAACCGTTTCTTAAAATTTTTAACTAGTAAATAATTCAGATGTTAGTGTAAACTCATTAGTAGAGGTCGAAGTTAGAGACAGTCTGTTAATTCAAGTTTCGTGTACAGTAGATAGTTGATTCAGAGTCAATGCTGATAATTTGTGTAATGACTTCCCTTTTCTGATAAATAAAAACATTCTGATTTCATTCTTATTTTTGTATATTTGTTTTATTTACATTTCTGCTTTAGTTACTTCAAATGAGTCTGGGCCTGATAAGTAGCGTGGGCCTAGACTATGTTCGTATGTCTGCTGGGCTAGCAAGTGAAAGCCCAGGTCAGATCTGGGTTTCTAAAGACCTGGACGTGTTTATAATGCATTAAAGCTCATTCTAGAGATCCAGACCGAATAACAACAGAAATAACATGGGCCTGGAATGTTTAGTACCAAAAAATGATTAAGGAAAAAACATGTATAGAAAAAGTATAGTGAAGCAATAGATTGAGACTCTAAAAATCTAATTGGGACGAGCCTCGCAAAACACTAAATGGCGAGGCCCCCTTAAGTAATGAGATAATTTTACCAACTTATCTTGCCTTTAAATGGTGACATTTGCTATGTTTGATGTGATAAAATCATGTATTTAATGTTATTTACTTCTATTCTACAGGATTAAATGTGATTTAGAAGTAATGGTGAAGAAACCAAGTGAAAACAAGGCAAAAGAAGCCAAAAAGAGAAGAAAATCTGGGCAGTATATTCATGCCTCGCAAATGCGAAGATTTCATGGTAAATGCGAAAACAGGCTTAAAGAGGCCTTCGCAATTGCGAAGAATTGTTCGTAAATGCGAACTTGTAGGAAATGGGGAAGCTTCGCAATTGCAAAGAATTGTTCGCAAATGCGAACACTGTGTAAGTAAGGCCAACTTCGCAAATGCGAAGTTTTGTTGGGAATTGCGAACATAGGCTTATCTGGGCATATTTGGTAATTGCGAACTTTTGTTCGCAATTGCGAGGTACGTGCTTCAGGCATGAGCTATTATGGAATTTCGCACCTTTTGATCCCCAAATCATTTAATACCCGAAGAGGCTCGTTTGTAAAGATATCTTTGGCTTATTTTCAGTAGAGAGAACATTTTTGGAAGCTAGGGTTTTGCACACACACTTGGGTCTTGAAAATTGAAGCTTTTGGTTAAGAATTTCTTACTCATTTATGTTTATTTCTTCATCTCCTTGCTTTGTATTGATTATTTAAGTGTGTAGTATTTATTTCCAACACTTGAATCTTGTTTATGAGAATATTCATGTTTAAAGAGTGGATTAAATAACTTGTTGTGCTTATGTATTTGTTAGATGATCTTGTTATTTGAATCTTAGATTGAATATATTGAAATTGTTGTTTTGGGTTGTTGATTTGATTTTGATCTTAATTATTTTACTGCTCGGCCAACAGTAAAATATTATTTACGAACCTTGAATTAAACTTGACAGAGGAAATTCTTGGTTGCATATAAAATCAAATAGAACAAGATTTGAATCCCGAGCATCGGGTGAAGAATTTGCAATTAAGATAGACTTAGTTGCCTTGTTTGGTTGAAGCATAAGAGTTGTAAATGCATTCTTGTTAATATTAATACCATAGACATATATTTATTGATTTAACTTGGATAGATTCATAAGAACTCGAAAGATTCTTATGAATATTATTAACCTTATAATCAACAATCCGAATAGTTCAATAAATCAATTATGAGTATGAAAAGAAGCATGATTACTAGCAATTTCATGACCACTTCAATGTAATTCCCGAAGCAATCATACGTGTAGCCATTGATCATTTTACTTGCTTTCTAGTTTAGTTTATATTTTCGCATTTAAGTTTAAATACTTTTTCAATCACCATTCTTAGTGTTTGGCGTTGCATAATTAGCAATAATTTTTTTGTATACCTAATCGCCTACACATTGTTCTCTGTGGGATTCGACCCCGACTCTTAGTTGGATAAATTATATTGCTGCGACCGTATCTATTGCTTTTTAGCAGTCGATTTGGACGTCACCAAAAATGGCACCATTGCCGGGGAACAATTTGGCGTAATTTAGGTTGTTTGAAAAATAAGCGAAAATGCTTTAATCCAAACTTATGAATATTTATGTAATTAATTTTTCTTGCTTGTTTTCTTATTTTTGAAAAATGGCATCATATAATAACAATTGGTCAGATGGTAGTTGTTCATACTTTGATGATCCTTGTCCTTATTATGGAGGACCACATTCGTGGCAAAATTGTTTAAATTCTCCCGGGGATGGATTGTGCACACAATTTCAAACCCATGAGTGGAGTATTTGTGATAAGTGTGGTGGCCAAAATGGTCACTGAGATTATTGTGCTAATTTGTTTTTCCCTTCCCCAAGCCCCTACTATGATGAATCTACTTGTTTTGATGAAAATTATAGGGCCAAGGAAGTAGATGATATGGAAAGTAAAGCTCTTATTATGGATATGATAAGGCAAACAGTTGAGCAACAAGATGAAATTCAACAGGCTATTCAAAGAATTAGTGCAACAATCATGATAATGAAAGCCGAAACGGAGGAGGTGACTAAAGAGAGCGAGTTCTCATCAGAAGATAATTTGGAAGAAGCAGAAATATTGAGCCTATCTTGGCTAGAGGAACAAGCTCAATTGATAAAATTTCATGACTTTTTACGTGATGGTCTTTCAAATATGATAAAGCAACTAATAGAGGCAAAAACTGAGCTCCAGCAAGAGATAAACCAATTTGTCTAAGATATCCATGACTTGTATGCTCAAATGAATAAAAAGGTTGAGGCGTTTGATGCCCTACAACCAATTTGTGTGGATACTAGCCAGCTTGTGGAGCAGAAAGAGGAATTTCAGCTATTTGACCAAAATATTGTTAACGATGCTGACAAAAATATGGAATTAGAGTCAATCGGTGTAAATGTAAATGTGGTTGAGATTGACTCTAGTGCGGGGGAAAATGAGGATGTCAAGGTCAAAGGACAATTGCAAAGTGAAGGTTTGAAATCACATTCCTGGCATTTTTCAACGTTGGAATTATGTGGTGATACGGGAGTTGAACTACATGAGTCAATGGAGGATTGCGAGGAAGAAAAATTCATGCCTTACATTTTACAATTTGAAGAGACAAGAAATCAAAATGACATTCCTTACTTGAAAGCCAAGAAGTGCAAAATGAAGATTTTAAGCATTGGCTCGAGCATCAAATTACCACCCCCCGTCACTCATGGTCACAAGCTTGATTCCAAGCTAGGTGCCCAATTTATATCATCCAAGTGGCGGGAAAAGTGGTAATGTTGTTTGCGTCATGCCACGACATTAAATAAGGCGCTTGGAGGGAGGCAACCCATCGTTTTTCAAAAGTTTTCATCATTTTTGAAATTTTCTTTTTTGTAATATCTTAGAATAATATTTTTAACTAATCTGCCAAGTTTCAGATTATTTGGAGTTGATTTGAGCAGGTCGGGGTATCCGGGCAATCACAAACCAGTAGCTGTTTGGAAAATACAGAGCAGAGTTCGCATTTGCGAACATATGCTCGCATTTGCGACTCAAAGGCAAAATAACTGTCTTCGCACTTGCGAAGGAAAAGTCGCAATTGCTACCTATGTAGTGTAAAAGTCGACTGGGGCTCATTTTTTTAAATTTCATAAAACACCCCAAAGGTCCTAAATCTATTTTCTCTCTCTCTGACTACTCAAAATCCATCAAATTTCACTCCCCTTTGAAGAGAATAAGGTATGAAAGTGTAATCTTTATGCTTATTTCTTCTTCATCTTCAATATTCATGTGGATTTTGTTGGTATTATGGAACCCTAGGGTTCAAACTAGCTAGAAAATGTTCTTAACCCCAATTTGTAAAAACAAAACTGAAATTCATTTTGATTTCTGGGTGAGGTTTGGTTAAGAGTGAATGTGTTCATTCATGGTAAAGTTTGGGGAAGTCTGAGTACCCAATTATTTGTGAAATAGTTGCAAACATTATGCGCTTTTAATGTGTTCGATGTAAGACACGAATGAAATTCGTGGCCAAAACCATCGAAATTCTTGATTTGTAGTTGTATATGAAGTAAAATACATGAGATATGATGTTGTTTATGGTTTGGTTCAGTTAAAATGGTTTGAATTGAAAAAATGTTCTGCCGAAAAAACTGTTCTGTGAAAAAAACACTGAGTGTTGACGATGGTTCGCATTTGTGAAGTAAAATTCACAATTGCAAAAACTGTGTTGCTGGTGACTTCGCATTTGCGAAGAAATTTCGCAATTGCGATACATGCCCAGTCCTGTTTTGTTCGCATTTGCGACCAATATTTCGCAATTCCCAGCCCCGTTTTCTTCGCAATTGCGAAGAAATAATGGGAATTGCGACATCTGCAGCCAGCACTTCAAAATTTTAAAATTCTGGAACTTTTCTAAGGCTGACTTTTGATTTTCCGATCATTCTTTTGGCATATTTACTTCATTTTTCACTATTATTCATTGCCATGCCATATTTTAACACTTACAACCTTTCTTATAGGTTTTATCATTAAACAATTCACCCGAACTCAGAAGGATCCTCCAGTGAACATCATGAGGCAGAAGGGAAAGCCTTCTATGACAACCGGTTCCTGACAATGGAGTGCCAGGACAGATATTATGAGGAGTTGCTATCAAAGAAATTGCTTCCGGAGTGTGGGATAGTTATGGATGATGTCCAAGAACGTCTTCCCGAGTTCTACCAAAGACTAATGGGCATGGGATGGAATTGTTTTGCCACTCAACCTTGCCGATCAAATGAGAAACGGGTGAGAGAATTTTACGCAAACCTCCCAGAAATACAAATGAAAAAGACCAAGATGAGAATTAGGGGGAAAATGGTGCGCTTTGGGGCTGAAGATGTGAACAGATTTTACAGATTGCCAGACCACGACATGACTCCATTCAAAGAAAAAGATTGTGCTTCGGGAGAGTGGTTGGCATCAAAACTATGTTCCATTGCAGTCGTTCCACGGGCAGCAGAAAAGAGGGGGATTACCTCAAAAGAATTTACAGCAGAAGCAAAGATATGGCTAGCTATCATTTGCAGTCGTATCTCTCCCATCTCTAACATATGGAACATTCCAATCACTCGAGCTCAAATGGTAGCTTGCATTATTGATGGCATCCAGCTAAATGTGGGCGAGATTTTCATAAATGAACTTAGAGAGTATCGGATCCAAAACAGTCCCTCATTGATATTTTCTTCACTGATTGCTGAGTTATGTCAGCTTGCTGGGGTGGAGGAAGCTCCTGGGGACAACTGGGTAGATCCGAGGAAGCCCATACATCCATTGAAGAAAAGGGGAGATGGAGGAGCAGTGATGTCACGACACAAACCCTGATGGCGCCCAACACAATGCTAGGCAAGCCCAACCATATTATCCCTTAAACCAGCCAGTTATTAATTCCAATGAATCAAATTAAACTTAAACAACAAATGATCATATCAGGTGATAAACGAGATAGTAAAAGCATACAAAATACTGTCCCAACCATATCGTGGTGTCACGAGACTGAGCCTCTACAGAATAACATCCTAATACAAATAAGTCTAGGCAAAAGAAATCAACAAGATGATAAAGAAGGAGAAAACAGACTCTACGGACGCTGGCAGCTACCTCGTAATCTCCGCAAAAGTAGACAAGGATCAGCAGCTACAATATCTCAACTGCTCTCGGGCACCTATGGATCTGCACAAAAAGTGCAGGGGAGTGGGGTGAGTATATTTCAACTCAGTGAGTAACAATAATAAATAATAACTGAAAATAAGAACTCTTGTACTATCACTAAACAGTTCTAAGGCAACCCCCACAGGTTAGTCATCACTGTAGTAAATACTCTGATCTCCAGTCCACATCTATCTTTACAAGATCCCACACTGATCAAACCCACACTCGTACCCCTACAGTGTACGACCATCTCAATATATGAAGATACATATGTATGTCTATAATGTATAAGTATTAAAGTAGGTAATAGGATATGAATAAGCATAATGTTGCGCCGTGCAGCCCACTCCAATACATATACCGCTGCGGCACGCAGCCCGCTTCATTTAACGTCGACGGCGCTCACTGGGGGTGCATACAGACTTCGGAGGGGCTCCCTAGGCCCAAGCGCTATGATACTGCGGCGTGCAGCCTGATCCACACATATATTACTGTGGCGTGCAATCCGATCCATATATATATATATATATATATATATATATATATATATATATATATATATATATATATATATATATATATATATATATATATATATATATATATATATATATATATATATATCGTCGGTTGCTTTCGCAAATCCCAGTTAAAAATGCTGAGCCCAACCACTAAAGTTTACCAATTTGAAGAGAACTGAAGAAGACCTGTCCCTCTTTTTCAAACCAAATGTTCTCCACCAGATGCAGATTCTAACTTATGGCGTGCAGTCCGATCCAATATATATACTGCTGCGGCGTGCAGCCCTATCCAATATAGGTATATATATATAAAATACCTCATAATGGGTCCTCGACCCTATCCCAGTCAATATAGACCCGGCCTCTCAGGCTCACTCAGCTAGAATAGGGAATTCCACCCTAGGTAGTATCTTTCAAAGTACACCTCTAGTACTGGCTCGTAATATGCTATACAGTTGCAGTTACGGCTGAGTGTATGTTCCTAACATGATATAAGGGTCACCTAGCTCTATATGTTCCCTAATACTCTACAGATCGGCACAAGGCCCCAAACATGGCTATTAGCCCAATTGCACAGTTATAATCTCATTAACAATCATAAAACACGGTATTCTATTAGCCGGGAAGGACCAAGTCCGAACTCCCAATCACAATGTCGCCACGCCCGTCATAGAATGCGTGTCTCATCTCAATATAGCACCGTGAAGTGCTAGTACGGGGTTTCAAACCCTCAGTACATTGTTTACTACTACCACTTACCTCGAACCGGTAGAAGCTTCAATCCGCCTTGCGCTTGCCTCGCAATTCAATCTCCTCGGATGTCAAATCTGCTCAAAATCATTGAGAATCCATCAATATATGCTAATTTCACGCAATTCATTTGAAATAACCCAAATTGTATCAAAACCCACAAAGTTGTCAAAACCCGACTTTTGGTGCACTTCTCGAAAAATTATAAAAGTTACATATTCGGAACCCTCGTCTCAATACGAGTCTAGGCATATACAACTTACCAAATTCGGACTCCATTTGCCCGCTCAAATCGGTATTTTTCTACAATTTTAGGCCTAGGGCTAAAACCCACATTTAATCTACCATTTTCATAGAAATAATCCATGATTTCATGATAAAAGTGTGTAATTAAACCATAAAACTTACCTCCGACAATATCCCGATGATCTCCCAGCTATTTCCCTTCACTTCCTCTCTCTAGGCTTCAAAAATGGAGGGTTTTGCAAATGAACCCGTAAGGAAATGTTTCTGGTTTTAAATTCACTGCCTGGGCCCTTTACTCTACGCGTTCGCGTTCATTCCCACGCGTTCGCGATGCCCAGCTCCGGGTTAACCTTCGCGAATGTGACCTCTACAACGCATTCGCGATGAACAATTTCCCAGCCACCACATTTTCCTTCTACGCGTTCGCGATACCTTGCACGCGTACGCGATGCACACCCTCACGCACCTACGCGAACACGACCCCCTGAACGCGATCGCGAAGCTCAAGAATCCTGGCCTACGCAAACGCAATTACTAGTCTCGTGAACGCGATGCTTTGACCCGCCTGGCCTTCGCGAATGCGGCCCATGCCATGCGAACACGAAGGCTTAAGTTATGCCCAGTGATCTGCAATTTTTCTGTAGATATTTTAGTTCCCAAATGTGCTGGATGATGGTCCGGATTCACCCCGAGGCCCCCGGGACCCCAACAAAAACCACCAACATACTCCAAAACACAATACGAACTTGTTCCAAGCATAAAAACACCACCCTAAACATCAAAATCACCAATTACATACTGATTCAAGCCTAAGTTTCTTAAAAACTTCCGAAACTAACATTCGATCAAAAACCTGACCAAACGACGTCCGAATGACCTAAAAGTTTGCGGACATATCCAAAATCACATAACGAAGCTACAGGAATTGTCGGAATTCCATTGCGACCCTCGGATCAAATTCTCACCTACCGTTCGGATTTCGCCTAAATTCAACATTAGCCAATTCAAGCCTATTTCTACACCGAACCTCCAAATTCAGTTCCGTTTGCTCCCCTAAGTCACAAATCACCTCCTGGAACTAACCGAATCATCAGAATCCGATTCCGAGCCCTGTAACTAAATAGTCAACTCCGGGTTGACTTTTGTTATTCAAGTTTTCTTCAAAAGGCTATATGCCTCATTTTCAATCCAATTCACTCCTAACTCCCCCGATAGACTCTAACACTGATATAAAAGCATAAAACATGTAATTACAACATAACGGGGTGGTAATTCCCGTGACGACGGGCCATGTCATCACATTCTCCCCCTCTTAAGCAAACGCTCGTCCTCGAGCGGGTCAAGAAACATACCTGAAGTCTCAAACAAGTGAGGATATCTGCTCCGCATCTCCCGCTCGATCTCCCAAGTGGCCTCCTCCACGGGTCGACCTCTCCATCGAACCTTAACTGATGCAATCTCCTTAGAACTCAATTTTCTCACCTGCCGTCCCAAAATGGCAATAGGCTCCACATCATAGGATAGATCACCATCAAGCTGAATGGTGCTGAAATATAATACATGAGACGGATCTCCAATGTACTTCCGGAGCATAGACACATGGAATACTGGATGAACGCTGGATAAGCTGGGCGGCAAGGCCAACTCATATGCCACCTCTCCAACTCTCCTAAGTATCTCAAAAGGACCAATGTACCTGGGACTCAGCTTCACTTTCTTCCGAACCTCGTGACACCGCTCGTGGGTGAAACGCTTCGACGATACCCTATCACCGACTATAAAAAGACAACTCTCGCACTCTACGGTCGCATAACTCTTCTGGCGAGGCCGTGCTGTGCGAAGCCTCTCCTGGAACAACTTTGCTCTATCCGGAGCATCTCGAACTAACTTAGTCCCTATCAACCTATCCTCGCCGAGGCTCGAAACCATCCGAAGGGAGATCTACACCGTCTGCCATACAATGCCTCGTACGGGGCCATCTGAATACTCGACTGATAACTGTTGTTGTAGGCAAACTCAGCAAGTGGCAAAAACTCATCCCACGAACCACCAAAGTCAATCACACATGCTCGCAACATATCCTCTAGGATCTGAATAGTGTGCTCAGACTGCCCATCTGTCTGGGGGTGGAATGCGGTGCTCAACTCAACCCGCGTACCCACCTCTTGCTGAAATGCTCTCCAAAACTGAGAAGTGAACTGAGTGCCTCTGTCAGATATAATAGACACTGGGAGCCCATGCAACCTGACAATCTCCCAAATAAAGATCGCTGCCAACCGCTCCGATGAGTAAGTAGTACTAAGTGGGATGAAATTTGCGGACTTAGTCAACCGATCAACAATCACCCATACAGAATCAAACTTCCTCGCTGTTCGAGGGAGTCCAGTAAAAAAATCCATGGTGATCCTCTCCCATTTCCACTCGGGAATGACCATACGTTGAAGAACACCGCCCGGTCTTTGATGCTCATACTTGACCTGCTGGCAATAGAGGCATTTAGCTACATGCCTAACAATATCCATCTTCATCCTCCTCCACCAGTAGTGTTGTCTCAAGTCTTGGTACATCTTCGCGGCACCTGGGTGAATAGAGTACCGCGAACTGTGTGCCTCCTCAAGTATCAACTCCCGCAAACCATCAACATTGGGCACGCATATACGGCCATGCATCCTCAGAACACCATCACTGTCGATAGTTACATCTCTAGCATCATTATGCTGCACTCTGTCCTTAAGGACAAGCAAGTGTGGGTCATCATACTGTCGCTCCCTGATGCGATCATATAAGGAAGATTGAGAAACAACATAAGCCAACACTCGACTCGGCTCCGAAATATCCAACCTAACTAGCCGATTGGCTAGGGCCTGAACATCACAAGCAAATGGCCTCTCCCCAACTGGGATGAAAGCTAGGCTGCCCATACTAACCGCCTTCCGACTCAAAGCATCGGCCACAACATTGGCCTTCCCCGGATGATACAAAATAGTGATGTCATAATATTTAAGCAACTCCAACCAGCTCCGCTGCCTCAAATTAAGGTCCTTCTATCTGAATAAGTGCTGAAGGCTGCGATGATCCGTGAACACCTCACATAAGACACCATACAGGTAATGCCTCCAAATCTTCAAAGCATGAACTATGGCTGCTAGCTCCAAATTATGAACGAGGTAGTTCTTCTCGTGGGGCTTCAACTGACGAGAAGCATAAGCAATGACCCTAAACTCCTACATCAACACACAACCAATGCCAACTCCTGAGGCATCACAATACACAGTATAAGAATCTGAAGCTGTCGGTAGAATCAAGACTGGTGCTGTGGTCAGTGCTGTCTTGAGCTTCTGAAAGCTCTCCTCGCACTCCTCGGACCATAAGAAAGGAACACCCTTCTGAGTCAATCTAGTCAAGGGTGAAGCAATAGAAGAGAACCCCTGAACGAATCGGCGATAATACCCTGCCAATCCCAGAAAGCTACGGATCTCAGTAACCGAGGTCGGTCTGGGCAAACTCTGCACTGCCTCGACCTTCCTCGGATCTACCTGAATACCATCACGGGCACCACGTGCCCTAAAAATGCCACGGACTTAAGCCAGAACTCACATTTGGAGAACTTGGCATACAACTTCTCCTCTCTCAATCTCTGCAACACAATACTCAAGTGCCGAGCATGCTCCTTATGGTTACGAGAGTAGACTAGTATGTCATCAATGAATACGATCACAAATAAATCAAGATAGGGCCTGAACACACTGTTCATCAGATGCATAAATGCTGCTGGGGCGTTGGTCAGCCCAAAAGACATCACAAGGAACTCATAGTGACCATATCTGGTCCTGAATGCAGTCTTCATAATGTCGGACTCTCTAATTTTCAGCTGATGGTAGCCTGAACGAAGATCAATCTTCGAGAACACCCTAGCTCCCTGGAGCTGATCAAATAAATCATCGATACTAGGTAGAGGATACTTATTCTTCACTGTAACTTTGTTTAACTGCCTGTAGTCAAAACACATCCTTATGGATCCATCCTTTTTCTTAACAAACAGGACCGGTGCACCCCACAGGGACACACTCGGCCGAATGAACCCCTTATCTAGGAGTTCCTGGAGCTGCTCCTTCAATTCCTTCAACTCAGCTGGTGCCATCCGATACGGAGGAATAGAAATGGGCTGAGTGCCCGGCACCAAATCGATACCAAAATCAATATCCCTGTCCGGTGGCATGCCCGGCAGGTCTAAGGGAAACATATCAGGAAAGTCTCGCATAATGGGAACAGAATCAATACTGGGTGTCTGGGCCTCGACCTCCCGCACAAATGCTAAATAATAGAGACATCCCTTCCCAACCATTCATTGGGCCTTGAGGAAAGATATTACCCTGCTAGGTACATACTCGGTCGTGCCTCGCCACTCGATCCTCTGAATACCCGGCATAGCCAAGGTGACTGTCTTAGCATGACAGTCCAGAATAGCATGACATGGAGATAGCCAGTCCATGCCCAATATAACATCAAAATCAATCATGCTGAGAAGCAACAGGTCCACTCGGGTCTCCAGACCCCCAATAGTGACCAAACAGGACCGGTATACGTGGTCCACAACGATAGTATCCCCTATCAGGGTAGATACATACACTGGCAGCTCAAAACACCCTCGGGTCGTGCCCAAATGGGGAGCAAAATATGTAGACACATAAGAATAAGTAGAACCAGGATCGAACAACACTGAGGCATCTCTGTGGTAGACTGAAATAATACCTGTGATAACTGCATCAGAAGCAATGGCCTTAGATCGACCCTGGAGAGCATAGCATCTAGCCTGTCCGCCTGATCGGTCTCCCCCTCGAGGGCAACCCCTAGCTGACTGACCCTCACCCCTAGCTGGCGGGGCGGGTGCTGAAGTAGAAGGACCAGATGATGAGGGCTGCCCCCTCTACTGATAAGGTATGGAAACAAGACGGGGACACTCCCTATGGTGGTGCCCAAACTCTCCGCACTCGTAGCAACTCCCCGGTGCTGGGGACTAAGACTGATAAGGACCCCTGGCGCTGGAGTGGCCAGCTGATGAACTAGGCCGAGATGAACCCTGAACAGATGGGGCCTGTGAAGAACTCTGAGCTGGCATGGCACTGAGAGATGGCTGGTACGAACCCTGATAACCCTGTCTAGAAGACCATCTGTGACGATCAGAGCGACCCGACTGCGAAGATCTGAAAGAGCGACCTTGGCTCGGCTGACTCTGGCCTCTGGTCTGAGTACCACTGGAACTAGCTGCACCTCGAGGCCTCTTGGCCTCCCTCTCATCCCGCTCTCTGCGATGATCTATCTTTATGTCGCGAGCAATATCCACAGCATCCTCAAATGTACGACTCAAGACCCTCTCCTGAGTCATCAGAATACGAATGGGATAAATAAGGCCGTCCACAAAGCGTCCAATCCTCTCTCTGTAAGAAGGAACCAACCATGGTGCATACCTAGACAACTGTGTAAACCTGATCTTGTACTCTGACACTAACATATCCCTCTGATGGAGACCCTCAAACTGCCTGCGCATCTCCTTCCTCTGAGATCGAGGCACCCACTTCTCCAAGAACTTGGTGGAGAACTCTGGCCATGATAGTGGTGTTGCCCCTGCTGGCCTGCGGCGCTCATAAGTCTCCCACCAAGCGAAGGCTAGCCCTTGGAACTGAAAGGTAGTGAAAGATATCCCAGTGGACTCCAAGATCCCTGCCGTACGGAGCATCCGACGGTACTTGTCCAGAAAACCTTGGGCGTCCTCGCCCGGAGCACCAGTGAACATTGGAGGAGATAACCTGCTGAACCTCTCGAGATGACGCTGCTCATTATCCGTCATAGCTGGGACCCTATCCCCCTGAACCCGATCTGCTGGCTGAACCGGAACCACATGCTGAACTAGAGGAGCCTCTGGTGTCTGTAAGCCCTGCACTGCTGGCTCTGGAGTGCATGCGGCGGGGGTCTGATGACCATCCCCGGTCCCTGATGCAGCTGCTGCAGTAGTAACTGAAACCGCATGTGCTATGCCAGTGTAGACTGCTAGTATCTAAGCCAGGGTCTCCTGTAGACCCGAAATAACAATGGGCACTGCTGGTGCCTGAACTGGTGCTGCTGGCACCTCTGCAACTGGGGGCTGTGGGTCAGCTGGTACTGCATCAGCTGCCCGACCTCCGTCACGACCATGGCCGCGTCCCTGGCCTCTAGTAGGTGGTAGTGGTGGTCGTCCTCCGCGTCCGGAAGCTCGAGTTCTCACCATCTGCGAGAGAATAGAATGTCAAAGTTCAGTTCAAGTCAAAAGTAATCGCACGACAAGAATTCCAAGAATTGAAACTTTTCCTAAAAGTTTTGCAGCCTCCCGAGGATAAGTACAGGCGTCCCCGTACCGATCCACGAGACTCTACCAACCTGCTCATGACTCGCGAGACCTGTTAACCTAATATATATATATATATATAACTATACTGCTGCGGCGCGCAGTCCGATCCCATAATATACACCAGCGCCCACTGAGAATGTGTGCAGACTCAGACTCTGAAGGGGCTCCTACAGCCCAAGCGCAATAATACTGCGGCGTGTAGTCCGTCCCACATGTATAATACATGTATATATACTGCCGCGTGCAGTCCGATCCAATATATATGCTGCTGTGGCGTGCAGCCTGATCCAATATAGGTATATATATATAATACCTCATAATGGGTCCTCGACCCTATCCCAATCAATATAGACCGGACCTCTCAGGCTCACTCAGCTAGAATAGGGAATTCCACCCTAGGTAGTATCTTTCAAAGTACACCTCTAGTACTGGCACGTAATATGCAATGCAGTTGTAGTTACGGATGAGTGTATATTCCCAACATGATATAAGGGTCACCTAGCTCTATAGGTTCCCTAATACTCTACAGATCGGCACAAGGCCCCAAACATGGCTATTAGCCCAATTGCACAGTTATAATCTCATTAACAATCATAAAACACAGTATTCTATTAGCCGGGAAGGACCAAGTCCGAACCCCCCAATCACAATGTCACCACGCCCGACATAGAACGCGTGTCTCATCTCAATATAACACTGTGAAGTGCTAGTACGGGGTTTCAAACCCTCAGTACATTGTTTACTATTACCACTCACCTCGAACCGGTAGGATCTTCAATCCGCCTTGCGCTTTCCTCGCAAATCAATCTCCTCGAATGTCAAATCTGCTCAAAATCATAGAGAATGCATCAATATATGCTAATTTCACGCAATTCATTCAAAATAACCCAAATTGTATCAAAACCCACAAAGTTGTCAAAACCCGACTTTTGGTGCGCTTAACGAAAAATTATAAAAGTTACATATTCGAAACTCTCGTCTCAATACGAGTCTAGGCATATAAAATTTACCAAATTCGGACTCCATTTGCCTGCTCAAATTGGTTTTTTTCTACAATTTTAGGCCTAGAGCTAAAACCCACATTTAATCCTCCAGTTTCATAGAAATAATCCATGATTTCATGATAAAAGCGTGTAATTAAACCACGAAACTTACCTCCAACAATATCTCGATGATCTCCCAGCTATTTCCCTTCACTTCCTCTCTCTAGGCTTCAAAAATGGAGGGTTTTGCAAATGAACCCGTAAGGAAATGTTTCTGGTTTTAAATTCACTGCTTGGGCCCTTTACTCTACGCGTTTGTGTTCATTCCCACGCGTTCGCGATGCCCAGCTCCAGCTTAACCTTCACGAACGTGACCTCTACAATGCGTTCGCGATGAACAATTTCCCAGCCGCCAGATTTTCCTTCTACGCGTTCGCGATACCCTGTACGCGAACGCGATGCACACCCTCACGCACCTACGCGAACGCGACCCCCTGAACGCGATCGCGAAGCTCAAGAATCCTGGCCTACGTGAACGAGATTAGCAGTCTCGCGAACGCGATGCTTTGACCCGTCTGCCATTCGTGAACGCGGCCCATGCCATGCGAACGTGAAGGCTTAAGTTATGCCCAGTGATCTGCAATTTTTCTGTAGATTTTTAAGTTCCAAATGTGCCGGATGATGGTTCGGATTCACCCCGAGGCCCCCGAGACCCCAACGAAAACCACCAACATTCTTCAAAACACGATACAAACTTGTTCCAAGCATAAAAACACCACCCTAAACATCAAAATCACCAATTACACACGGATTCAAGCCTAAGTTTCTTCAAAACTTCCGAAATTAACATTCGATCAAAAACCCGACCAAACGACGTCCGAATGACCTGAAATTTTGCGGACATATCCAAAATCACATAATGAAGCTATAGGAATTGTCAGAATTCCATTCCGACCCCCGGATCAAATTCTCACCTACCGTTTGGATTTCACCAAAATTCAACCTTAGCCAATTCAAGCCTATTTCTACACCGGACCTCCAAATTCAGTTCCGTTTGCTCCCCTAAGTCACAAATCACCTCCCGGAACTAAACGAATCATCAAAATCCGATTCCGATCCCTCTAACTAAATAGTCAACTCCTAGTTGACTTTCCTTATTCAAGTTTCCTTCAGAAAGGCTATATGCCTCATTTTCAATCCAATTCACTCCTAACTCCTCCGATAGACTCTAACACTGATATAAAAGCATAAAACATGTAATTACAACATAACGGGGTGGTAATTACCGTGACGATGGGCGGGGTTATCACAATTGAAGCAAGAAAAAAAGAAATTGGTTTCATCTTCTCAGAGTAGTATGCCATCCTTATCAGCTGGAGGACCATTTACTGTGATTAGTGAGGAGATGAGCGTTATTCGTGAGCTTGTTTCTGGCCTTCCTCAGGGACCTGGGGAGACATCTGAGGGATCTATTAATATTTCCAAGAAAGATTTCCAGAAATACATTGACGATCAAAGGAAACAGGGAGATCACCTCAAGGCTTTGGAAAAAGCATACACGGAGTTAGCAAAGAAGCATGGCGAGCTGAGTACTTCTCATACCAAATTGGAAGAGTCACACACTAAAATGGTGAAGAGGGAGAAGAAGAGGGATAAATTCTTTACTCGCATGTGGAAGGGTGTGAAGGGCATATGGAAAGTCCTTAAGCTTCAGGACCTTCCACCATCGAGCAGAGCTGTGGATCCTGATGATATTCCGGCAGAGTGGCCCGAGGAAGAAGAAGAGGATGATGAGTCCGAGTCAGAGAGTGAGGAGAGCAGTTGATGCATAATACAGGGAGCACTTTCCACCATCTTTTACTATATCATGTTTAGCTGCATTGGGGACAATGCAATATCTATTGTTGGGGGTAGCTTCTTGTAGAACTGCTATAGTTTTGTTTTTCTTCTTTATGGATATTTGGCAGATTATTACTATTTTTTTTTGAAATCATGTGTTGTATTAGTATAATGAAAGTATTATGTTTAGTACGTGGTTTTCATTAGATTCTTCATGTTTTTGTTGTTTCTTTTCTTTATTTTTATTTTTTTTATTATTATTTTATTTTGTTATGCTTGATATTAGTGGCGACATTCTTGATTTTCTTTATACCACGGTTCTTTTTCCAAGGATGCCAATTTTTTTTTCTTGAACCGGGTAATTATAGAAATAAAGTATAGAGAGTTAGTTTTGTGGTTAGATTTTGTTTTTGTTAATTTGAGTAAATAAATAGTTTGAGTTGGGATTTGTGCCCATTTATAAAAATGGGACTTGCTTGGTACCAACATATTTTAAACCTTGGCATATGAATATTTGGTTGGTGAAAAAGTTAACAATTGAAGTAAGAAAATGTCATGACCTTTTAGATTCAATCTTTGGCTCTTTAATTCACTAAATAGCTTCTTGTATGCTATATAACCTTATTGAGTCATTTGTGTTAATTGAATTGTGGATTTGTATTCCATTTGAGTTTTCATGTGCCGGTGTGGTAAGATTTATTTGTAAGTTCTATTGTAGTACTTATGGTCTAGAACTTGCCCGGAATGTGTTTGGAAGCGAAATTATAGACTAACTTAGTTTAAAAAAATGATATTAGGCCTTTCTTGGATCGCTAGTATATTTTATATTTCCTACCCTTAAATATTTTCCCTAGTCAAGCAATTTTGAGCCTTTAACCTTATTCTTTGGCAACCATGTTACATGCTTAAATCATTTTTTCTTAAGTGTTATATCTTTTGGGCACCCTACTTCCCTAAATCAACAATGTTCTTAAGTGTTATATCTTAAGTCAACAATGTTTGGGGGTGAAAGTTGGGAAAGTTGTGATATGGAATTGATTTGAGAAGGTGAAAGGTATGAAAAAGAATTGGTGAATTGGATTGTGAAAGGAATATATATATATATATATATATATATATATATATATATATATATATATATATATATATATATATAAGTTGTAAATAAAGGACTAGGTGTGGATTGAAAAGTGAAACAAGGATGGAAAATATCTTTGAAGAAAGTGGACAATTTTGATATTGTAGTGCTTTGGGAGATTTTAAGTCACTTTAACCAAAATTTTGCCTTACCTTAACCAAATGCCTAAACTACAACCTTTTATGTCCTAATTGATTTTGAACCAAGTTGTCTACATTAGTGGAGGAATACATAAAGGGCAAGCCTATGGTACTACTTGTATGCATTTGAACATCTTTTTGAGAGTGAGTTAATTCTTTCCATTTGATATCCCAATTTTGATTTAAATTGAGATTTATAAGTGTGGGATCCTCTCTTGAAAGTAAGGGCACATGAAAATTTAGTTGTGAATCTAATCTCATTTTCAATTGATAAGAATGACCAAAGAAAGTTGATTGTGATATAGAGGCAAATTTTGAAGCTTGAGTGTCATGACTTGGTTGCTACTTTGATTTGCATTAGTGTTTGAGCACTTGAAGTATAATGAAGTTTATGTAAAGTGCTCAATAATTCATGTGCTTTGGAGTAATTGTTGGTACCAATCGAAGTCATGTTTTTGTAATTAAAGTAGACTTTCTTTTTAATTGGCTTGGTGTGTTGAGGATATGAGGTTGATTTAGTCACCTGTGAGGAGATTTTATCGTTTCCATTGCTTGAGGACAAGCAATAGTTCAAGTTTGGGGTGTGATAAGTTGGTAAAATACCAACTTATCTTGCCTTTAAATGGCGACATTTGCTATGTTTGAAGTGATAAAATCATGTATTTAATGTTATTTACTTCTATTCTACAGGATTGAATGTGATTTAGAAGTAATGGTGAAGAAACCAAGTGAAAACAAGGCAAAAGAAGCCAAAAAGAGAAGAAAATCTCGGCAGTGTATTCATGCCTCGCAAATGCGAACATTTCTTGGTAAATGCGAAAACAGGCTTGAAGAGGACACCTTCGCAATTTCGAAGAATTGTTCGCAAATGCAAACTTGCAGTAAATGGGGAAGCTTCGCAATTGCGAAGAATTGTTCGCAAATGCGAACACTGTGTAAGTAAGGCCAACTTTGCAAATGCGAAGTTTTGTTGGAAATTGCGAACATAGGCTTATCTGGGCATATTGGGTAATTGCGAACTTTTGTTCGCAATTGCGAGATACGTGCTTCAGGCATGGGCTATTATGGAATTTCGCACCTTTTGATCCCCAAATCATTTAATACCCGAAGAGGCTCGTTTGTAAAGATATCTTTGGCTTATTTTCAATAGAGAGAAAATTTTTGGAAGATAGGGTTTTGCACACACACTTGGGTCTTGAAGATTGAAGCTTTTGGTTAAGAATTTCTTACTTATTTATGTTTATTTCTTCATCTCCTTGCTTTGTATTGATTATTTAAGTGTGTAGTATTTACTTCCAACACTTGAATCTTGTTTATGAGAATATTCATGTTTAAAATGTGGATTAAATAACTTGTTGTGCTTATGTATTTGTTAGATGATCTTGTTATTTGAATCTTAGATTGAATATATTGAAATTATTATTGTGGGTTGTTTATTTGATTTTGATCTTAATTATTTTACTGCTCGGCCAATAGTAAAATATTATTTACGAACCTTGAATTAAACTTGACAGAGAAAATTCTTGGTTGCATAAAAAATCAAATAGAACAAGATTTGAATCCCGGGCATCGGGTGAAGAATTTGCAATTAAGATAGACATATACTTAGTTGCGTTGTTTGGTTGAAGCATTAGAGTTGTAAATGCATTCTTGTTAGTATTAATACCATAGACATATAGGTATTGATTTAACTTGGATAGATTCATAAGAACTCGAAAGATTATTATGAATATTATTAACCTTATAATCAACAATACGAATAGTTCAATAAATTAATTATGAGTATGAAAAGAAGCATGATTACTAGCAATTTCATGACCACTTTAGTGTAATTCCCGAAGCAATCATACGTGTAGCCATTGATCATTTTACTTGCTTTCTAGTTTAGTTTATATTTTCACATTTAAGTTTAAATACTTTTTTAATCACCATTCTTAGTGCTTGGCGTTGCATAATTAGCAATAATTTTCTTATATACCTAATCGCCTACACATGTTCTCTGTGGGATTCGACCCCGACTCTTAGTGTTGCGACCAAAACACTCACGCAAGTGTACATGATCGACAAGTAGTATAGTAATAAATAAAGTATCGTTCCCACAAAAATTTTTATTAGCTTATTGACTGATATTAAATTAACTAATTCTTGATTTATTCTATATAATTCGAAAGTATATAGGAACTACTTTATAATTCAATTAATAATGTCACAATTATTCAAGATGAAATTACTACACCCAATTCACAATATTTTTATAATAGTATAGACAAATATATTCCAGGGCCATGGACTTGCTAGTAATCATGCTATTTTTCTACTTAGAATCGATTTATTTAATTATTTGGATCATTGATTATAAGGTTAATAATATTCATAAGAATCTTTCGAGTTCTTATGAATCTATCCAAGTTAAATCAATATCTGTATTTCTATGATATTAATATTAACAAGAATGCATTCCAAACTCTTATTATTTAACCAAACAAGGCAATTAAGTATATATCTATCTTAATTGCAAATCCTTCACTCGATGCCCGAGATTCAAATCTTGTTCTATTTGATTTTATATGCAACCAAGAATTTCCTTTGTCAAGTTTAATTCAAAGTTTGTAAATAATATTTCACTGTTAGCTACGCGCAGTAAAATAATTAAGATCAAAATCAAATAAACAACCCATATCAATAACTTCAATAAAATCAATCTAAGCTTCAAATAACAAGATCAACTAACATCCATGACCCTAGAATACTAGAGAGTTTAGCTACTCATGTTCATACTAAAATCAATAATATTAATGTCTAAAATACTACAAAGAAAGATACAAGATGAAGGTTTAGATGAACTCTTTAATTTGTTGCTCCAAAGTCTTGATCTTCAATTTCTTGCTTAGCTCCAAGAGGACTTCAATGGCTTCTCCTCTCAAAATGTTCTCTCTAGAATGAATAGTGTAAATCCACTCTAATTCAATGTTAAAATCTGATCCCCTCATTATGCACCTTTTCCTTGTTTTTATCCCATAGTGGAATCCACCCCTTAGTGACAAAATAGTAACTCAATAATGCATTTCCGGAACTGGACTAGCGCGGGCAAGCTTATGGCCACGCTAATGCCCGCGCTAGTGGGGTAACATTTGGTCCGAACTTTTGGACTAGCGCGGGCAAGCTTATGGCCGCACTAATGCCCACGCTAGTAGGGTATGTGCTCTTTTGTCTTCTTTTGCTCAATTTTTCCACATTGTTTACCATCATAAACTCTCACATGCGTAATTAACTCATGTGAAACATTCAAATCACAATTAGAGCTAATTTTATCATTAATTATAATCATATGACAGTAATTTCTTCTTAATGTAGAGCATATATATATGGGCTATATTGCACAATTTAGCCCATTATCAACACCCCACACTTAATCTATTGCTAGTCCTCGAGCAATCACACTAAACTTATAAAAGAGTCATAAACTCAACCATTTTACCTTAATGCTTGACACCTAGAACAAAACTCATACATTACACCTAGTAATATAACATTCTAGTTTCTGGACTAACTTTCAAGTGCTATACAATATTCACACTTCTTTGAAATACTCTATATAGAGATCAAGATTTGCTTGTCTGTCACGAGTCATATGCCCTCACAATTTTATCAATATTACTTATATCAATATGTACAGGAGAGTTCCCTAATTATTTACAACAAGAAAGTTTCACTCACACTCACAAAAGAAGTCACATGCATGCAAATGGTACCATAAGCTTGCCCTTAATGTAAATCTCTACTAATGCAGGCTTGTTCGATCAAAAATCAATTAGGACTTTTTCGTCTGGTTGTAATGTGGGTTAAAGGGCTGGTATTTATTTTGGGACTAGTAACTAGAACTCCTAAGCACTTTAACACATTACTCAATCATTTTTAGCGCAAAGTCTTCAATCTTAATAACAATTGCATCAATCAATCAATTCACTCCTAGAAGTGTTCCATCTTTCTTTTATGCACTGCTCTAATTCACACTCCACTGGCATTAACAAAACAGTATACACATATTTATACAGTTTTTTTTAAATACCTTATATACAAATTTCAGTGCACCTTTCTAACTTTCATTGGTTCCAATCACAAACCACCACAAACTTAGTTCCTTTGTACTTCTTTTAGCGCTCATTTTACAATTAAAGTGCTTGAAGAGGTTAAAGGGTTCAAAATATCAATTAAGAACAAAAATGGTATAGGCTTGTAATGTGGGTGCCAAATAAAGGTTTCAAGGCTAGAAATGGTTAACTAGGGATAAATTTGATTTGATTTAAGCAATTGAGTTCAAAAAGATCAAGGAAAGCCTAACATCATTTTTTTTAAAACCGAGTGTCACCTGAAATTTCGCTTCAATTCACATACCAGGCAAGTTCTAGACACACTTACACTACATAGACTATGCAATTAGCAAAAATTCTCACCACACATGGCATACGACTCATTAAGATCAACTCATCGAAACTCTCTATTATGAGTACCCATTTCAGTAGCAAACATGCAATTAAGGCACTTTCAGTCAATTTCATTTACAACTAATATATTATATTCTAGGATCTAATGTGCTCAGGTGTATTAGCAAAAAGGATTCTCTTTCATTTTATAACTTGTAATTCCTTATTTTAATACACAAAGTATAAATTAAAAATTACCTATGCCCGGTTCAAAATAAGCCCTTGGAAAAGAACCATGGCTCAAAAAAAAAAAACCAAGGGGAATTTGTTACCTACACAAAATATTTTATACTATCTACTCTATATAACACAAACATATACTTTTAAATCACAAAACATTAAACTTAAAATATTCAAAGCATCACTCCAAAACAATACTAATAGCAACAATACTAGTGTTCTAACAAACTAAACAATACTAACATTCCAACAATATAAAACTAGCCAAAATAGTCCGCAATACCAAACAAGATAAAAACAAATATAGAAATGTTGTTAAAGGGGCTCCTCCACCCCACACTTAAAATTGAAGACATGTCCCCATGTCTTCCATTAAAAGTATAAGTTTAAGCAAAATACTTCCACGAAGCTTTACTCTTGATCAGAGACAGAATTGGCATCAACATTGCATGCCCTACCCAAAGCTCGAAGCCAACCCATTATCTTCTTTTCGGACTTCTTTTGTTGAGTTTGCATTTGCCCAACACTCCCTGCCAAATCATTCACTGAAGTCTTTATTTGTTCGATTTCCTGCTCCATGCGGTCTAACCGTTGTCCTCTAGTGGCCCTAGATGGGCCAGCAACATCCAAAACCTGTGGTTCAACACGCTGGGCTTCATCCCCCATTTCAGCATCAGTTGTTGCAGCTTGTTCAGTGTCCTCATCATCATCATCACTTTCGTCAGAACCATCACTATCCAAATCTGCTTGAAGGTCCTCTCTACCTGTAGTGACCCTTTCTGCTGTGAATGGATTCATTTGTCTCAATCGGCCATCGATGTCTAGATTGTTTTGTACGTTAGCCTGCAAACACAAGAGTGTTACCAGTGATGGGTAGTACATACCATACCTTTGCACTCGAACTCTTTGGAACATCTCGTTGTGTATCAAATGTGGCACATCAAACAATCTTCCAGTCATGAGGCACCAAATTAAGCAAGCTCGAGGTTTGTTCACCTCTGTTAGATTCTTCGATGGCAGCAAACGACTGTTAATGAAGTACAGCCAACACTTAGCTACAAACTTAAGAGCGTTGGCATGAAACATGCTCCCGTACTTAAACCACTGAATTCGAGCCTCCGGTCGACAGATGACGTCAGGGAAGGTTTCCCATGGAGTAGTTTTTCTATTGTTTGCTGGGTATTCATCTATGGTCCTCTCATCCCATGGTGGCAGCCTGTATGCCGCCCTGATTGTCTCCACTGATGCATTAACCAACCATCTGCGTACAGTAACATTGAATTCATTATGCTCCGGAAGATTTGCATAGAATTCCCGCACAAGCATCACGTTTCCAATGATTGGCTCTTCAAAGAAGATGTCAAGTCCACGCCTCCTCAATTCTATTGGTATGTTGGGGCAATAGTTTGATGATGCAACATCATCCATTGCTTGCTCTGGTATGATACTCTTGGCTTCTTTTTTATGAAATCTTTCCTCTTCTTTCGCAGATACAAATTTCTGGCTGTTAAAGGTCTGAGTATCAACTGATCTGCGTGGCCTTACCCCAACATTTGTTGTAGCTGGGCGTCTCGATGAAGAAGCTTCTGATTGGCGCTTACGAGGAGCCATTAGACCTGCCAAAAAGTGAAGGTTAACAATGTTCTTTCAGGTGATCAAACCGGACTACTTAGACTTCATCCCGAAATTGACCATAATATTACATTCATAGAAACATTTTATCAAACATGTTGTGAGCATGTTTGATGTAATGCCTTAAACAACATTCTAAAAAGATATTTTCATCCACAATAACCAAACAACATTACTACTTTACAAACTATATAACACTAAAATTTTCAGTCCAAAATAAGAACAAATTATACCACAATATACATATAAATATGACATGTAACATCTTCATTCATATGAACAATATTGTCACGACCCCAAATCCGGTCATGATGGCGGCCAGCACATTGCTAGGCCAGCCTGACCAATCAATAACAACGACGGAGCTAGATGCTCGCTTTATCCCATTTAAGCATATCAAAGCATGAAGCAACAGTAATACATATATCGAAAACGGGGAACCAAGTCCCAAAATATACCAACTCCCATAGACCGAAGGGTCAAGAGTCATGAGCCTCTAATGAACATAAGTGTATAACGGTTTACAAGATACCAAGTGCGGAAAGAAACATCAATACAGAATCAAAAGACAGTAAGAAGGAATATCGGGTCCTACGGACTCTGCAGCTACCTCGAATATCCTACAGATGTCGCCTCGAACAGCTACCGGATCACTGCTGAGAGGTACCTGGATCTGCACACAAGGTGCAGGGAGTAAAATGAGTACTGTCAGACTCAGTGGTAATAATCAGGGGTAAGACAACGCAGATATGAAATCCGCAATAAAGCACTATGTAAAGCTGTAATCAAATACCCTATCATAGAATCAATATCAACTGTACCTGTAACAACAAGTACCAGCTAAACAGTATAACAGCTAGCAGATGTAGCTAAATGCAATGCAATGCATGATATGACCGCTACGGCGTGTAGCGCGATCCAATTTGGGTACCCGTGCTCACTGTGGGGGTTCAGACTCTTGAGGGGCTCCTACAGCCCAAGCACAATATTACTGCGGCGTGCAGTCCGATCCAACATATATACTGCTGCGGCGTGCAACCCGATCCATTACCAGTCAGCTAATATGCAAATACAGCCTCGCAGGCTCAAAAGTAGTTTTGAAAACCTTTTTATCATTTTCAGTTGGGAAACAGTAATATCAAGTTCCAGAGATTGGAAATAGCATGATAACAGAAATAGCTACGGACTGGTAGTAACTAACATGTCAATATGATAAGACAATGATAACGATCCTCGCGGGATCCAATAACTGGCTCACGGCCCACAAGTATACTCAACCGCCCAAGAAGGGGGTTCCTCGGCTCAAGAGTGGCCAATATCATAATATATAGTATGCAACCATCCGAGAAGGAGGTTCGACGGCTCAAGAATAGCCAATATCATAACACAGGTGCCAACAAGTCGGACTAAGCCATAGTCCCCAATCACAATCGACCCCGCACTCACATGAGAGTACGTGTCTCGCCGCTATACAGCGTCACAAAGTGGTATACTGGGGTTTCGAACCCGCTGGTCATCACCCACATCTATTACTCACCTTAATACGGCGCGACGACTACTCCACGATGCCCTTGCCACGAGAATCAAGCTCCGCACGCGTAGAATCTGATCAAATACAGTAGAAATACAATAAATTAGGCTAATGGAACAACACCCAATCAATACAACTCGATTTACACCAAAAATGGCAAAGTTGCCAAAACCCGACTTTTGGTACGCTTGTCGAAAAATCAAGAAAGTCACATATTCGGAACCCTCATCTCGATACGAGTCTAAGTATATCGATTTTACCAAATTCGAACTCCATTTGCCCATTCAAAACCTTGATTTTCTAAAGTTCAAGCCTAGGGTTAAATCTTCCATGAATCACCCCAAATTCCTCCATTTTCATGATATAATTGCATAATATTATCAATACTAATCATAGTTTAAGTCCATAGTTGATTACCTGATGATTTCCGTTGAGTTTCTCTTCAAAATCGCCCAAATCGCCTCTAAAGCCGAGACCCAAATATGTGAAATGTTTCTGAAATTTTCTAACTTCTGATACCATTACTCACTGCGATATTCGCTTCTGCGGATAAAATTCCACCCCTGCGGTCCTTTCCGCCTCTGCGATCAAGAGTCCGCTCCTGCGGACTCGCCTATCCGGTCAACAAATCCACTTCTGCGATCTTCCCCATCTCACCTCTTGACCGCTTCTGCGATCTCATCTTCGCTCCTGCGACGCCGCTTCAGCAGAAAAGATTCCGCTTCTGCGAATTCACTCGCCCCTGCGCCCCCTTGTCCGCTCCTGCGGACTCGCTCCTGCGCCCCCCATTTCCGCAGGAGCGAAAACAACAGAACCAGAACACAAGCCTGCAATTTTTCACATTTTCTCCCGTTTAGCCATCCGAAAACACCCCGAGGCCCCCGGGACCTAATCCAAACACACAAACACACTCCAAAATACGATACGAACTTGTTCCAATCATAAAAACACCATCCTAAACATCAAAATCACCAATTACACACGGATTCAAGCTAAGTTTCTTTCAAACTTCCGAAACTAACATTCAGTCGAAATGATATCGGAATTTAATAAATTTGGTATGGTTAGACTCGTGAGAGTGCGAGGTTTCTGGAAATATAAAATTTACCCGGTTCCGAGACGTGGGGCCCGAGGGGTATTTTGGTTATTTTACATAATTTCGCGTATTAGCTTAGAATTTAATTGTAGAATAATTACTTGAATTATTATTTATAAATGCAATTTAATTGAATAGATTTGAGCCATTTGGAGTCGGATACTCGTGGCAAGAGCGTGTTTTCAAGTTGACATGCACTTGATCGAGGTAAGTGGCTTGTCTAACCTTGTGTGGGGGACTTTATCCCTTAAGATATGAATTTGGTAATTGAATGCCTTGCGCGTGAGGTGACGAGCGCGTACTTGAGCTAATTGTTGAAAACCCGAATTTTTACTTAAAGATAAAAGTTACTTGAGTTGAGTTCTCTTTCATATTTACTTATTCCTAACTGCTATTATAGCTAGTGCTAGTTTAAAGAAGCATGTTTAGTGGATTTATTTGTCTATTTGCTTAAATTACCTTGTTGCATTCTATGAGACATATTAGGCCAGAATATACTATTATTTGTTATGAGTCGGTAGCTAATTAATATCTTGAGTTGTTGTTGGTTGATTTAAATTGGGACTACGGGACGGCATCCCGGAAATTTCCCCTATACATATTATACAATAAGAATGAGGGTGCGGGATACTAAGAGATCCCCAGTACAGAAAAGAATATATTTATTGAGGATACTAGGAGATCCTCTGGATACGAAGAGATCCCAGAAAATTTATGGAGGATACTAGGAGATCCTCTGGATACCAAGAGATCCCAACAATTATTATTGTGGATACTAGGAGATCCCAGAATATTTATTGAGGATACCGGGAGATCCTCGGGATACCAGGAGATCCCAGAATTTATTGTTATGGATACTAAGAGATCCCAAAAATATATTTATTGAGGATACCAAGAGATCCTCGGGATACCAGGAGATCCCCGACGATAAATATCCGATTGTGGTTTGTACCTCTATTCTTTGATAGTGTTTGTCCGTTGTTACTATTTTACTTATTTTTCTTGCCGGATATTTGCTGCTGTGATTATACACATATTGTCTTCTCATTATCATATTGGTTATTATATTTTACCTCAGTAGGGCCCTGACCTTCCTCGTTACTACCCAACCGAGGTTAGGCTTGGCACTTACTGAGTACCGCCGTGGTGTACTCATGCTACTCTTCTGCATACTTTTGTTGTGCAGATCCAGGTATATAAGATCAGGCACATTTTAGGTGATCTAGCAGCTCTTTAGGAGACTCGAGGTATGATCTGCTACGTCCGTAGATCCGGGGAGTCCCCTTCTTATTCTCACTAGTGATAGTAGTTATTTCCCTTACTCTCGTTGTATAGACATTTCCTGATGTATAAAGCCACAGTTGTACTATTTCTTAGTCTGTGTTGCCCGTGGGTTTCCGGGTCTTGGTAATATGTTGCTGTCACGCCCCAAATCGAGGGATATGACCGGCGCCTGACCGGGTTGCCCCAGTCAAGCGGACCTGGGTGCCTTTCATTCCCACGCGTTACCCCTGTGTTCACTGTTACTCATTAACCAAAATATCTTACCAACAATGACTGATTTCATAATGCATAAACATAACCATATGATTGATTCACTAACAAGTTCATAATTTATATTTACAACGCCCCATAAATATACATAGGCCACAATCCCACAGTTTACATGTCTACAGAGCCTCTAGGATACAAAAGGGAAATACAATACTTGCCGGTAACAAGGCTCCGGCTATACCTTACAAAACCAAAATGAAATCTAAACAGAAATGGCATGAACCACACAAGGCCCCGAGGAAAAAAGGGGCTCACCAAAACGGGCAGTGGAAGGAGAAGGATACTACTGCCGATGAGCTGAAGTGCCTACTACCGATCCACCTACAATCATAACACGAATGTAGCGCCCCCGGCAAAAGGGACGTCAGTACACTTGAATTGTACTGGTATGTATGGACAAACTTTGTCCCAAGTAAACTCAAGCCATTAAACAAGAATCACCGTGTTAAGACAACCAATAGATTACATCAAGAAGTCAATTAAGCTAACTAACCATGTTTCCAACCTTTTACTCATTTCAGATAAGCCTCAACACAAGCACGTTTAAAGTCCACAAATAGAACAACAACCGATCAACCACATAAATTGCAAGTAGTCAAACATAGGGGCAATCAGTGCCCCCCAGGTTGCAAACTCTCCTGCTGTCTCCTTTCACAATTTCACATTATTGATTTTGTATCAATTTTCAATAGCGATTTCGATCGCTTTCCATCCTTATTGCCCCTGACCACCCTTATTACCTCGGCCACCCTTATCACTCCAACCCACACCTTATTTCACCACGTTGCGGCGCGCAACACGACCCCGCCTTACAGTTGAAAACACAACAATTTCAAACAGCAGATAATGTACTACACACAATTTCAACAAGTTCAAATAAGCAACTTGCACATTGTTTCATGTTCTCAATTACTTCTCAAGCCAATATCACAACCAAGTTACAATGTTTCCACATTCAAGAATATTCACACATGTATATTCAACATTTTCCATAATTCAAGTGTTTCATCTCTTTCCACAATAAACCAATTCTCAAGTGTTTCATTTTCTTTTCCACAAGGTGCCATACAGGCCATCATAATCATTATTCATAAATTCTTTACCCAATTCAACTCTCATTTACCTTTCGGTTCATATTTCATACCACAACACTCATAGTTCAACAACAACTTTGAATATCCAACAACAACATCAAATAATCACATATAATTTCTCAAATCAACACATGCCAAACAATTTTACACATAAGGGCGATTTCACAAGAATCAAAATTAGCCATACATACCTGGTGATGAGTTTTCTTCCTACTTTATGCTTACCCAAGATATCCTACTCTTGCCAACCTTGTTCTTGAAGACTCTTACTTCTACTCACTTTTTTTTACTAAAAATCAAGTTCAATAATCATGCATGAGTGTAAAAATTCTATTTTCAAAAGCTATTATATGCAAACCTCTCTTTACCCAATTAAAACTGAAAGTCAAAGAAAAATAGTTAGGGTTTTTACCTTGAAAAGATTGGGGAAGTTGAATCCTTGCCCTAGAATCACTTTGAATTAAGATGATTGGAACAATCTTTCAAGATGAAGAACTTCTCTCTCTAAAAACCCTCTCTTCTCTCTCTAATTTTGGT
>JASVEL010006094.1:0-50623 GCA_032618575.1 Nicotiana noctiflora | reverse complement strand
TTTATGCGATGCATGCGGGAGAAACTAATGCAGTTTTTGTTTTTATTTTTGTTTTATTTGCCTTTCTTTTCCCTGCACCGAGAGTCGATTGGAAACTGTCTATCTGCCCTCTCGGGTAGAGGTAAGGCCTGTCTACATATTACCCTCCCCAAACCCCATCTTGTGAGAATATACTGGGTTGTTGTTGTTGTTGTTATATATATATATACCTTTTAAAAAGCTAAGTGAAGTTAGTTTACCTCTCACATTTTCAAAATCTATTATCTGTACATCTGAAGGCAAGTACCTCTACTACAATTCAATTTTATTTTACAAATTCTTTTCTTCATTCTTTAAACTCATTGAGAATATATGTGTGTAAATCTTTGATTCTCGAGGAGAACATTGTACCAAGTCTTCTCAATATTATAAGTCTCACATTGTAAGGATGCTTATATGTACATATACTTCGTTATTATAACTACTTGAAAACGACAAAAAAAAAAAAAAAAAAAAAACAGTAATCTCTGTAAGCCTGGGTGGATGGATTTAATTATTAAAAAAACACAGTGATCTCTAGTCAAGGATCAGCACCAATAAATTTATAATCCCTTGATAATCAGTGTAATTAAGAACAAAAGAAAACCCTAACCATGCAGCTAATGTATTTTTAGTGTCATATAAGTACATACCTTGCCATACCAATTGATTTAGAACTGAAATTAGGATCAGCTTCGAATCAGATCTCATACTAAGACACCTTCGAATCTTCCTCTGTTTTCTCTGTAATGCATGTGTTTGGATCATGTTTTTAACATAACATTTTTGGCATCTTGAACTTTGGGGTATTATTTTATTGAATTTTATGCACACCTCTGTAGATATGTTTGATTTACTCATGCACATTTTTTTCCTCACAATAAACAGTGTTCTTTAATTGGGTTTATCTTCTTCATTTCTCAAAGTTATTACTATGATATTACTATTACTACTATTATTTATGAGACTCTATTAAAATGAATAGTGTATCGCTTAATTTGGTTTTGTTTGAAAGATGAATTTTTGATATTATTGAATATTTTTCTGATTCATTTATTGGAATATATTGGTCCCAAATTTTTTATTGTACAGGTTTTTCTCAAAGGTAGTCATTAACCGAAAGTGGAAAAAAGAATATTGTTTCAACTGTACCAAGTAAGTCCTGCACTTTTTGGATTACTTTTACTTATTTCCCTTTTTCAATATCAGCAACTCAATAAAAATACAATTATCTCCAAGAACAATAAGTTTTTTATGCTTAATTCAAGAGATTTTCTATTATATTCACAAAGACATCCAGTAATAAGTTCCTTCGTGCTTTTTCAGGACGACGCGGAAAGAAACTATAGTTTTTTCAAAAATACTTATTGTGCCTTAGCATGTATTCAATTCAACTCATTGCACTTTTTGTATTCTTGGTGTAATTGTAAGATGACCCTAGGATGTAAATAATTTTATTTATTTTCTAAACCGCTCCAGACACGAGAGGATAGAGGTGAAGGAGAAGTAACATTTATCTGACAGTTGATAGTAGTTGATTCATAATTTAAATAACTTCTTAGCTAACAAGAAATAATTGAATGTTAGGCTATCCAAATTCAATATTTTACTAGGCTTCTTCAACAGTAATGAAATTAGCAAACTATGTTTCCAATGCATTCTTGCTCTTGGATGAACTTCTGATCCATACATGCAAGTCATTGTGAATGTATGAATGGTTGCCCTTCCATACTGAATGTTGTGCCCCTCAACTCGTAAACACCCATTATTTCATTTTAAAAGATCATCATTCCTATTTGTTGTATCATAGAATAAAGCACACTTAATAACTCAGATAGTTGGACAAATTAGTTGATTTGGACTATAAAGGAATCTAAGTCTTAATTTTCGTGCAGTTACCTTGAGGAAAATTAAATGGATATCTAAAAAAGAAACAGAAAGTGAATAGATAATCATGATCAACACAAAAAGTTTGAGATGCATGAATGTACTGATAATTCGTACAAATTGGAATAATCATGTTGTTTGCATTGACTACAATAAATAGATTGTAGAAGTTAATTATTAGTTCAGCAAGAGTGTAATTCTTCTTACAATATATTTCTTCTATATTTCTTCAAACATTATCATTTGCTATCTAATTTTTTATTCTTTTTTTTTTTGGTTACCCAGTATTGAACTGGGTAGCAAGCAAAGGGCTCATCTTAAAAGTTAGGAAAATTGAAAATAAAGCAATATACAAAGTAAGATCAATATCGACCATATTCAAACCCTAGGACATAGTATATGTATGATATCCTTGCTATTACAATCTTCTTTGATATGCTTTTTCTGCATGTAAAAACATGTGACGTGTATGGTTAGTTGTTGAGGTTTAGTTCATATTTCATACATCATATTCAATTTGCTTAATGTATGATTCCTTGCATTGTTGATAATGTTAATTGCTGGTAGTGTAGAGTCTTTATGGGCTATGAAAAATTTCATGTTAAATGATTTATGCTGAAAAACCAAGGCCCTTGAAAATATTAACTTGAAAATCTCATCGCATATAAATTATGTGCAAGTAATTGACATCCAGAAAACTATATTATCTTGGCCATTTCCAAGTCTATTTTTCTGCCGAAAGTTGGATCCCATACTTTCATATGTCAACTGTTATGTGTATTCGGGGTGTTATTGATATGGGCTTACGAAACACAGTCAATCCAAAGTCTGAACAAAGGATGTGGGGATTTCATTAGCCTAATTGCCATATCTTGAAACACCAAGTGCTTATATGCTATGATTCAAATATGTGCAGATTGGTGAATTGCACTTTAATTGTGAGAAAGGGGCAGAAAATTATGCAAATGTAGAATATGAAATTTATTTCTACATGAAAAACACTATATTTATTTTGACATGGAAAACACTTTATTTAACAGTTGGTTTTTTCTTTGTGCCGATAAGCAAAGGAGGGGTTGACTAAAATATGTTTGTATCTACATTATATTAATTTTTACACACATATTTTTTCACACTTGTGTAGTTTGGTGCTAATACACATTGAGATTGTTTGGTTATTTCAGGACTTTTAAGTTGTGTTAATTTTACGATGTACATTTCTATTACCAAATCTAGCTTATATAATTTACTTTAAAATTGTTCTATCATAATGCCAAGGCCAAATTGCTTGGAATCAAAGAAAAATATCTTCTTACATTTGTATTTATATTTCACTATGATTCCCCACTCGTCCAGGCATGTACCATCATCTGGCCCGTGCAAAGCATGGGTAACTCATCTAGTATAAGTATAATTGGATCGACGATGATGCTTTCAAAGTGGAATTTTCTGGCTAAATTTTTTGCACCCTGTGGTGCTCCAACAATTGTGGATGTAGCATTTTCTACATTTTTTTCCATTTTAAATACCATCATGGAAGTACAAGAAAGAGAAAATATTAGTTCGGTCGGACCTCTGTTGTTACGATCCGGATTTTTCACCATCGGGATCATGATGGCGCCTACTCGTGGTAGTTAGACAAGCCAACTTACCTACCGTTTTTATTAGCAAAACCATTATGTTGACAATTTTAAGCATCAGTAATAATAACAACAATAACTGCAGAGGGTCTAATCTATAAGTCTGAAATAAATACGGAGTAATCAGCAATATTCTCTACCCAAGATTTGGTGTACCAACTTGTCACGACCCCAAATCTGGTCGTGATGGCGCCCAGCACATTGCTAAGCCAGCCTGACTAATCAATATAAACAACGGAGCTAGAAGCTCTCTTTAGCCCATTTAAGCATATTAATATATGAAACAATAGTAATACTTATACCAACAGCGGGGAAACCAAGTCCCAAAATATACTAACTCCCATAGACCGAAGGGTCAAGAGTCATGAGCCTCTACTGAACGTAAGTGTGTAAAGGTTTACAAAAATACCAAGTGCGGAAAGAAATGTCAATACAAAATCAAAAGACAGTAGGAAGGAATATCGGGTCCTGCGGACTCTGCAGCTACCTCGTATATCCCACAGATGTCGCCTCGCACAACCTGCTGGATCACTGCTGAGAGGTACCTGGATCTGCACACAAGGTGCAGGGAGTAAAATGAGTACTGCCAGACTCAGTGGTAATAAACAAGGGTAAGACAGCACAGATAAGAAATCCGCAATAAAGCACTATGTAAAGCTATAATCAGCTACCCTGTCACAGAATCAATCTTCACTGTACCTGTTCCAACAAATACCAATAAATAGCATAACAGCTAGCAGATGTAGCTAAATGCAATGCAATGCATGATATGACCGCTACGGCGCGTGGCCCGACTCCAATTTTGGGTACCCGTGCTCACTGTGGGGGTTCAGACTCCGGAGGGGCTCCTACAGCCCAAGCACATCTCATAGAGATTTACTGTGGTGTGCAACCCAATCCAACATATATATATCTCGCTGCGGCGCGCAGCCCGATCCACTACTAGTCGGCTAATATGCAGATACAGCCTCGCAGGCTCAAAAGTAGTTTTTGAAAACTCTTTTATCATTTTTCAGTTGGAAAACAGTAATATCAAGTTCCAGAGATTGGAATTAGCATAATAACAGAAATAGCTGCGGACTAGTAGTAAACTAACATGTCTATATGATAAGACAATGATAACGATCCTCGCGGGATCCAATAACTGGCTCACGGCCCACAAGTATACTCAACCGCCCAAGAAGGGGGTTCAACGGCTCGAGAATAGCCAATAATACAGTATCAACAGGTCGGACTAATATATAGTCTCCAGTTCATGATCGACCCCGCACTCTCAAGAGTGTGCGTGTCTCGCCGCTATACGGCGTCACAAAGTGGTATACCGGGGTTTCGAACCCGCTCGTCATCACCCACATCTATTACTCACCTCAATACAGCGCGACGACTATTCCGCAATGCCCTTGCCACGAGAATCAAGCTCCGCACGTGTAGAATCTGATCAAATACAGTAGAAATACAACAAATTAGGCCAATGGGACGACACCCAATCAATATAACTCGATTTACATCAAAATTCCCAAAGTTGTCAAAACCCGACTTTCGGTACGCTTGTCGAAAAATTACAAAAGTCACATATTCGGAACCCTCATCTCGATACGAGTCTATGCATATCAATTTTACCAAATTCGGACTCCATTTGGCCATTCAAAACCTTGATTTTCTAAAGTTCAAGCCTATGGCTAAATCCTCCATAAATTACCCCAAATTCCTCCATTTTCATGATATAATTGCATAATATTACCAATACTAATCATAGTTTAAGTCCATAGTTGATTACCTGATGATTTCCCTTGAATTTCTCTTCAAAATCGCCCAAATCGCCTCTAAAGCCGAGACCCAAATGTGTGAAATGTTCTGAAATTTTTCTAACTTCGGATACACTTAACTCACAGCGATTTTCGCTTCTGCGGATAAAATTCCGCCCCTGCGGAACCGCTTCTGCGACCAATTGGTCGCTTCAGCGATTCCAGGCCTAGCCGGCCAATTCCGCTTCTGCGAGAAAAGGACCGCTTGTGCGCGTCTGCTTGCGCGATTGATCCTCCGCTTCTGCGAAAACTCCCGCTTCTGCGCACCAGAGTCCGCTCCTGTGGACTCGCCCAGGCGGTCAATAATCCGCTTCTGCGGACCTTCCCATTTTCCATCTAGTCCGCTCCTGCGATCACTGGCTCGCACCAGCGATGCTGCTTCAGCGGAAAGGATTTCGCCTCTGCGATGCCAAGCGCTCCTGCGCTCCTCAGTCCGCTCCTGCGGACTCGCCTCCGCGCCCACATTTCCGCAGGGGCGAAAATGACAGAACCGGAACTCTTCAACCTGCAATTTCCATGATTTTCTTCCGTTTAACCATCCGAAAACACCCCGAGGCCCCGGGACCTCATCCAAACACACCAACACATCTTAACACCTTATTCGAACTTGCTCCAATCCTCAAAACACGTCTAATAACACCAAAACCCATAATTCACATCAAATTCAAGCCTAAATTCCTTAAAACATTCCGAATTACACATTCGATCAAAAACCCGACCAAACGACATCCGAATGACCTGAAATTTTGCAGGCACATCCAAAATCACCTAACGAAGCTACTGCAACTGTCGGAATTCCATTCCGACCCCGGATCAAAATCTCACCTACCGTTCGGATTTCGCCAAAATTCAACCTTAGCCAATTCAAGCCTATTTCTACACCGGGCCTCCAAATTCAATTCCGATCGCTCCCCTAAGTCACAAATCACCTCCCGGAACTAACCGAATCATCGGAATCCGATTCCGAGCCCTCTAACCAAATAGTCAACTCCGGGTTGACTTTCCTTATTCAAGTTTCCTTCACAAAGGCTATATGCCTCATTTTCAATCCAATTCACTCCTAACTCACTCGATAGACTTTAACACTGATATAAAAGCATAAAACATACAATTTCAACATAACGGGGTGGTAATTCCCGTGACGACGGGCCGGGTCGTCACATTCTCCCCCTCTTAAGCAAACGCTCATCCTCGAGCGGGTCAAGAATCATACCTGAAGTCTCAAACAAGTGAGGATAACTGCTCCGCATCTCCTGCTCGATCTCCCAAGTGGCCTCTTCCACGGGTCGACCTCTCCACTGAACCTTAACTGATGCAATCTCCTTAGACCTCAATTTTCTCACCTGACGTCCCAAAATGGCAATAGGCTCCACATCATGGGATAGATCACCATCAAGCTGAATGGTGCTGAAATCTAATACATGAGACGGATCTCCAATGTACTTCCGGAGCATAGACACATGGAATACTGGATGAACGCTGGATAAGCTGGGCGGCAAGGCCAACTCGTATGCCACCTCTCCAACTCTCCTAAGTATCTCAAAAGGACCAATGTACCCGGGACTCAACTTTCCTTTCTTCCCAAACCTCATGACACCCTTCATAGGTGAAATCTTCAACAATACTATGTCACCAACCATGAAAGACAACTCTCGAACTCTACGGTCCGCATAACTGTTCTGACGAGACTGTGTCGTACGAAGCCTCTCCTGGATCAACTTTGCTCTATCCGGAGCATCCTGGACTATCTCGGTCCCTATCAATCTAACCTCGCCGAGGCTCAAACCATCCCACGGGGGATCTACGCCTCTCTGCCATACAATGCCTCGTACGGCGCCATCCGAATACTCGACTGATAGCTTGTTGTTGTAGGCAAACTCGGCAAGTGGTAGGAACTCGTCCCACGAACCACCAAAATCAATCACACAAGCTCGCAACATATCCTCCAAGATGTGAATAGTGCGCTCGGATCGTCCGGTACGTACGGGGGTGAAATGCGTACTCGACTCGACCCGTGTACCCATCTCTCGGCTGAAATGCTCTCCAAAGGCGAGAAGTGAACTGGGTGCCCCTGTCGGATATGATAGAACAATGGAACTCCATGCAACCGAACAATCTCTCGAATAAAGATCGACGCCAACCGCTCCGATGAGTAGGTAGTACTAAGTGGAATGAAGTGACCTGACTTGGTCAGTCTATCCACAATCACCCATACAGAATCAAACTTCCTCGCCTTCCGAGGGAGTCCAGTAACAAAGTCCATAGTGATCCTCTCCCATTTCCACTCAGGAATAACAATGCGCTGAAATACACCACCGGGCCTCTGATGCTCGTACTTAACCTGCTGACGGTTGAGGCACCGTGCTACATGTCTGACAATGTCCATTTTCATCTTTCTCCACCAATAGTGTTGTTTCAAATCTTGATACATCTTAGCGGCTCCTGGATGGATAGAATACCGCGAGCTATGGGCCTCCTCCAGAATTAACTCACGAAGGCCATCAACATTGGGCACGCATATCCGGCCCTGCATCCTCAATACGCCGTCACTATCAATGGTGACATCTCTAGCATCATCATGCTGAACTCTGTCCCTCAGGATAGCTAAATGTGGATCATCATACTGGCGCTCACGAATACGATCATATAGAGATGACCGAGATACAACACAAGCCAATACCTGCTGGGCTCCGAAATATCTAACCTCACTAGCCGATTGGCTAGCACCCGAACATCATAAGCAAGTGGCCTCTCCTCAGCTGGAATATATGCCAAGCTCCCCATACTGACCGCCTTCCGGCTCAAAGCATCGGCCACCACATTGGCCTTCCCCGGATGATATAATATAGTAATGTCATAATCCTTCAGCAACTCTAGCCATCTCCGTTGTCTCAAATTAAGGTCTTTCTGTTTGAACAAGTGCTGGAGACTACGATGGTCGGTATACACCTCACAAGACACACCGTACAAATAGTGCCTCCAAATCTTCAAGGCATGAACAATGGCGGCTAGCTCCAAGTCATGAACAGGATAGTTCTTCTCAAGCGGCTTCAACTGCCGAGAAGCATAAGCAATTACCTTTCCTTCCTGCATCAACACACAACCTATCCCCACTCTCGAGGCATCACGATAAACGGTATATGAACCTGAAGCTGATGGCAATACTAACACTGGAGCTGTGGTCAAAGCTGTCTTGAGCTTCTGAAAGCTCTCCTCGCACTCATCCGACCAAATGAATGGTGCACCCTTATGGGTCAATTTGGTCAATGAAGAAGCAATGGATGAAAATCCCTGAACAAACCGGCGGTAATATCCCGCCAAGCCAAGAAAACTCCTGATCTCTGTAGCTGAGGACGGTCTAGGCCAACTCTGCACCGCCTCTATCTTTTTCTGATCAACCTGAATACCATCACGAGACACCACATGTCCCGGAAATGCTACGGACTCGAGCCAAAACTCGCACTTGGAGAATTTAGCATATAGCTTCTCCTCCCTCAATCTCTGCAACACAATGCTCAAATGCTGAGCATGCTCCTCCTGAGTACGGGAGTAGACTAGAATGTCATCAATGAACACAATCACAAATGAATCCAAATAGGGCATGAACACACTGTTCATCAGATGCATAAATGCTGCTGGGGCGTTGGTCAGCCCAAAAGACATCACAAGAAACTCATAATGACCATATCGGGTCCTGAATGCGGTCTTCATAATATCCGAGTCCCTGATCTTCAGCTGGTGATAGCTTGAACGAAGATCGATCTTAGAAAACACCCTCGCACCCTGTAACTGATCAAACAAATCATCTATGCGCGATAGAGGGTACTTGTTCTTCACTGTCACTTTGTTCAATTGCCTATAATCAATACACATTCGCATGGAACCATCTTTCTTTTAACAAATAATACCGGCGCACCCACGGTGACACACTAGGACGGATGAAACCATTATCCAGAAGCTCTTGAACTTGCTCTTTTAGTTCTTTCAACTCAGGCTGGTGCCATTCGATAAGGAGGAATGGATATGGGGTGAGTGCCGGCACCAAGTCAATGCCAAAATCAATATCCACTGTACGGCGGCATACCGGTAGGTCTGCTGGAAATACATACGGGAAATCCCTCACAACGGGTACCCCACATTGCTCTTTAGGAGACTCGAACTCACATCTCTCGCAAAAGCTAAGTACGATAAACACCCTTTTTCAACCATTTTACGAGCCTTTAAGAACGAAATAACACGGCTAGGGACGAAATCGGTCGAACCCCGCCACTCGATATGAGAAATACCAAGAATGGCCAACGTAACTATCTTAGCATGACGGTCCAATATAGCATGGTACGGAGACAACCAAGTCCATACCCGATATAACATCAAAGTCCACCATTCCCGACAATAACAAATCTGCCGGGTCTCCAGACCCCCGATAGATATAACACGGGATCTATAGACATGATCCACAACGGTCGTATCACCCACGGGGGTGGATACATGAACAGGTAAATCAAGACTACCACGAGTCGCACCCGAATGATGTGCAAAATAAGAGGACACGTAAGAATATGTGGACCCCGGATCAAATAGAACGAGAGGCGTCTGCGCGACAGACAGAAATGATACCTGTAATCACAGCATCCGAGGCAACTACATCACGCCTGTCAGGAAGTGCATAGAATCGCGCCTGGCCTCCACCAGATCTCTCCTCGCCCCTGGGGCGACCACGAGAAGACTTGCCTCCACCTCTACTAGACTGAGATGGTGCTGAAGAGGAGGGCTGATCCCTCTGCTGAGTCCTGCCCCTATGTAGTCGAGGGCACTGTCTCCTCGTGTGGCCAAACTCACCACACTCATAACATGCACACGGTGCTTTGGAGAAGTAGGTGTTGCACTGCGAGGCTGGGAGGGCACTAAGTGATGATGACCGACCTGCTAAAATCACTGTCGACCACGGCCAGTAAGAACCTACTGCTCTGTTCCGGGCGGCACGAATGAGAAGGTCTAGATGAGCGACCTGCGCTCTCTGCTGGGAATGCTCTGCGGGACGGAGCACCGGCCGAAACTACCGAACCACGAGGCCTCTCGGCCTCCCGCTCCTCTCTCTCTCGGCGACGATCCGCCTCGATGGAGCGTGCCATATCGGCAACCTGCTCAAACGATGATGACAGAACTCGCGCTCGCTGGTCATAAGAATATGGATAGAGTAGTTGAGGCCATCAATGAACCTCATGATCCTCTCCCTATCGGTGGGGATCATCCGTGTGGCATGCCTAGCCAGGCGGGTGAATCTAAGCTCATGCGGGTCACGAGACATGTCGCCACTGAATCAACCGCTCGAGCGGCGACGTGGCTCCTCGCGGCGAGACCCGGGGTACATATTTCTCTAGAAAGAGAGTAGAGAAGTGCTGCCATGTGAGGAGGGGCGCTGCCCAGCGGGGCCTACGCCTCTCGAACTCCTCCCGCCGATCAAATGCGGGACCGGTAACCGAAATGTAGTAAATGAAACTCCGGCGGACTCGAGAATACCAGGTCGTACGCGACGTCTTCGACAACTTATCCAAGAAACCACCGGGCATCCTCGCCCTCGACGCCCACTGAAATGGGGTGGCTGAAGTCTACCAAGTCTCTCAAAGACGATGCTGCTCGTCGTCGGGCATAACATGAACCATATGCTCTGGATCTGGAGCTGGTGCAGTCGGAGGAATAACCGGTGCAACCACCGAGCGGGGACCGCCTCTGGTGTCTGAAGTCCCTGAACAACCGGGTCCGGTGTGCGAGCTGCGGGGGTCCGCGGCCACCCCTAACTGAGATGTCGCTACGGTGGCGGTGGCTGAAACTACCGAGCCAAGGCTGGAACACGCGATAATATGCGAGCAAGAGTCTCGCCGAAGACCGGGAATAGCGATAGATATAGTGCGGCCCGAGCGGGGGCTGCCGGAGCATCGACCCGCGGGGGCCGCTCTCGGGCCGGTACAACGGGCGGGTCGGTGCGCGCGCCTCGGCCGCCCTACCTCTAACTCTAGCACGACCGCGCCCGCGGCCTCTAACAGGTGGCAATGGAGGTCGTCCACCTCGTCTTGATGCTCGCGTTCTCGCCATTTGCGAGAGAATAGAATATAGAAGTTCGGTTCTCAGAACAACAAGATTGCACGACGAGAGTTCAAGAAAGTGAAGTTTTCCTAAAGGTTCGCGGCCTCCCGAAGATAAGTACGGGCGTCCCCGTGCCGATCCACAAGACTACTACTAACGGCTCGAGACTCGCGGGGCCCTGGTAAGCCTAGGCTGCGATACCGACGCAGCACGACCCCAAATACGGTCGTGATGGCGCCCGACACATCGCTAGGCAAACCCTGGCCAATCAATATAAACGACGGAGCTAGAAGCTCTCTTTAGCCCGTTTAAGCATATTAATATATGAAACAATAGTAATACTTATACCGACAGCGGGGAAACCAAGTCCCAAAATATACTAACTCCCATAGACCGAAGGGTCGAGAGTCATGAGCCTCTACTGAACGTAAGTGTGTAAAGGTTTACAAAAATACCAAGTGCGGAAAGAAATGTCAATACAAAATCAAAAGACGGTGGGAAGGAATATCGGGTCCTGCGGACTCTGCGGCTACCTCGTATATCCCGCGTATGTCACCTCGCACGGCCTGCGGATCCAGCTGTGAGAGGTACACGGATGCGCACGCAAGGTGCGGGGAGTAAAATAAGTCTGCCGGACTCGGTGGTAATAAACAAGGGTAAGACGGCGCGAGATAAGAAATCCGCGATAAAGCACTATGTAAAACTATAATCGGCTACCTGTCATAAAATCAATATTCACTGTGTACCTGTACCGACAATTACCAATAAATACCATAACGGCTAGCGGATGTAGCTAAATGCAATGCAAATGCATGATATGACCGCTACGGCGCGTGGCCCAGCTCCAATTTTGGGTACCCGTGCTCAGCTGTGGGGGTTCGGACTCGGAGGGGCTCCTACGACCCAAGCACATCTCGTAGAGATATTCCTTCCGGCGTGCGGTCCGATCCAACATATATCTCGTCGCCGGCGCGCGGCCCGATCCACTACTAGTCGGCTAATATGCGGATACGGCCTCGCGAGGCTCAAAAGTAGTTTTTGAAAACTCTTTTTATCATTTTTCGGTTGGAAAACAGTAATATCAAGTTCCAGAGATTGGAATTAGCATAATAACAGAAATAGCTGCGGTCTAGTAGTAAACTAATATGTCTATATGATAAGACAATAATAACGATCCTCGCGGGATCCAATAACTGGCTCACGGCCCACAAGTATACTCAACCGCCCAAGAAGGGGGTTCAACGGCTCGAGAATAGCCAATAATACAGTATCAACAGGTCGGACTAATATATAGTCTCCAGTTCATGATCGACCCCGCACTCTCGAGAGTGTGCGTGTCTCGCCGCTATACAGCGTCACAAAGTGGTATACCGGGGTTTCGAACCCGCTGGTCATCACCCACATCTATTACTCACCTCAATACAGCGCGACGACTATTCCGCAATGCCCTTGCCACGAGAATCAAGCTCGCACGCGTAGAATCTGATCAAATACAGTAGAAACACAACAAATTAGGCCAATGGGACTACACCCAATCAATACAACTCAATTTACATCAAAATTCCCAAAGTTGTCAAAACTCGACTTTCGGTACGCTTGTCGAAAAATTACAAAAGTCACATATTCGGAACCCTCGTCTCGATACGAGTCTAAGCATATCAATTTTACCAAATTCGGACTCCATTTGGCCATTCAAAACCTTGATTTTCTAAAGTTCAAGCCTAGGGCTAAATCCTCCATAAATTACCCCAAATTCCTCCATTTTCATGATATAATTGCATAATATTACCAATACTAATCATAGTTTAAGTCCATAGTTGATTACTTGATGATTTCCCTTGAATTTCTCTTCAAAATCGCCCAAATCGCCTCTAAAGCCGAGACCCAAATGTGTGAAATGTTCTGAAATTTTTCTAACTTCTGATACACTTAACTCACAGCGATTTTCGCTTCTGCGGACAAAATTCCGCTCCTACGAGTCCGTATCCGCGACCAAAGGGTCGCTTCAGCGATTCCAGGCCTAGCCGGCCAATTCCGCTTCTGCGAGAAAAGGACCGCTTGTGCGCGTCCGCTTCCGCGATTGATCCTCCGCTTCTGCGAAAACTCCCGCTTCTGCGCACCAGAGTCCGCTCCTGCGGACTCGCCCAGGCGGTCAATAATCCGCTTCTGCGGACCTTCCGATTTTCCATCTAGTCCGCTACTGCGATCACTGGCTCGCACCAGCGATGCCGCTTCAGCGGAAATGAGTCCGCTTCTGTGATGCCAAGCGCTCCTGCGCTCCTCAGTCCGCTCCTGCGGACTCGCCTCCGCGCCCAGCTTTCCGCAGGGGCGAAAATGACAGAACCAGAACTCTTCAACCTGCAATTTTCCACATTTTCTCTCGTTTAGCCATCCGAAAACACCCCGAGGCCCCCGGGACCTCATCCAAACACACCAACACATCTTAACACCTTATTCGGACTTGCTCCAATCCTCAAAACACGTCTAATAACACCAAAACCCATAATTCACATCAAATTCAAGCCTAAATTCCTTAAAACTTCCAAATTACACATTCCATCAAAAACCCGACCAAACGACGTCCGAATGACTTGAAATTTTGCAGGCACATCCAAAATCACATAACGAAGCTACAGGAATTGTCGGAATTCCATTCCGACCCCCGGATCAAAATCTCACCTACCATTCGGATTTCGCCAAAATTCAACCTTAGCCAATTCAAGCCTATTTCTATACCGGGCCTCCAAATTCAATTCCGATCGCTCCCCTAAGTCACAAATCACCTCCCGGAACTAACCGAATCATCGGAATTCGATTCCGAGCCCTCTAACCAAATAGTCAACTCCGGGTTGACTTTTCCTTATTCAAGTCTCCTTCAAAAAGGCTATATGCCTCATTTTCAATCCAATTCACTCCTAACTCACCCGATAGACTTTAACAACGATATAAAAGCATAAAACATACAATTTCAACATAACGGGGTGGTAATTCCCGTGACGACGGGCCAGGTCATCACACATACTCACGAACCACTAAGAATAAACTAGATACAAATGTCTAAAAGAAATATAACAACTGTTTGTCTCGAAAACAATAAGGCAACAGTGAAAATGGAAACACAAGAAGAGACGCCGGGCTTGCGGACGCCTGTAAGGCTACCTCAGTCTCGTAAATCAGAAAATCTGCTCCTGCTGCTCGAAACCTGGACCTGTGCAAAAATACACAGAAGTATAGTATCAGCACAACCGGCTCATGGGTTGGTAAGTGTCTAGCCTAACACCGGCGATGTAGTGACGAGGCTAGACTGGACACCACATAAGTATGTGCAGTTATAAATATACAACGGAAACGAAATACCAAGCATATAACATCATGGGAGGGGAAACATGCTTTGAGGGATACAATATTACATTAGTCCAGAGTAACAGGCTAAAGCAGTTATATTCATAGAAAAATAAACAAGGTACCAACACTCATCATCATCACATAATATCATCAACTGTTGCAGCGTGCAACCCGCTCCATAATTATCACTGTTGCGGCGTGCAACCCGACCCATATCATTATTATGATTTATTGTTGCGGTGCGCAACCCGATCCTCACATATTATTATTACGACGTGCAACCCAATCCTCAATTGTCATTTACCAGATTGATTCCCCAAATACAAGTTACAAAATAAGAGACATAACAATAAGCACATATCTGACAAACATCCCGGCAAAGGAAAAGAATCCAACAAGTTCAACCAAACGTCCCGGCAGGGGAAAAATTAAATGCTTTCATACTTTTTTTTATCTTATAATTCACACTTTTATTTTGAGCTAACGCTCCAAATGATCAAGTTATTTCGTATAACAATTCGAGCCAATGCTCCCATGAATCAATTATCTTTTTACTATCCACATGTTATTCACAACATTAAGAAATCCTTCAATAATTACGGAGTTCACAACCAAGTCATGATAATCACATTAAAAGGACTCACGGTCATGCTAGACACCAATATATAGATACTCATCACCATGCATATACATCATACTCGATCACATAGCAATTAGCAACAAGACTCAACTCTTATTCCCTCAAGCTAGGGTTAGACCAAACACTTGCCTCAAAGCCTTGAAATCCACTTAATCCTCAACTATTGCTTTACCTCGTGGTTTCACCTACAATTCCCCTACGAGTTTAAATATATAATTTGTTTTGAAATCGTACCTCAAATCGAGGTCCAACTCCCCAATTTCTAGAAACCTTAGATTCTACCCAACAACCCCAATTTCACCCATGAAAATCCTTGATTTCAAATGGAGAACATGTTTAATGATGTTAAAAGTTGAAAGAATTGGGTAAAAATCGACTTACAAGTGATTTGAGATGAAGTTTGCTCTTGAAAAATTGCCTATGGTGTTTGGGTTTTGAAAGAATGGTGAAAATGATAAAAATTCGACTAAGTATAAAATTTGTTGGGCCTCAGATATGGGAAATGCAAACCTAAGTTCGCATTTGCGAACAACACAGGATTGGGATTTGCGACATATTAGTTCGCATTTGCGAACATGGGTCTGGGGGGCGGGTTTCGCATTTGCGGCCTTTTCCATCGCATTTGCGATGGCCACCCTTTCGCATTTGCGAGCCCCTTGTCGCATTTGCAAACACAAAAGGGGGAGGGGACTATCGCATTTGCGAACATCCCTATTTCATTTGCGATACCGCAATTGTGATTACTTCTTTGCATTTGTGAAGATACCAGAGCTGGGAAACCAGATTTTCAAAAGATGAGAAATGCACTCGCCAATGCCTATCCAAAACTCACCCGAGCCCTCAGGGCTCCAAACCAAACATGTACACAACCTCAAAAACATCCTACGGACTTGATCGCATGATCAAATCGCCAAAATAACATCATTTACATAGAATCAAGCCTCAACACTCATGATTTTTCTTCTAAACTTCATAAACATTCAAACTTGGAACTTATAGTTTGAAATACGTCAAACAATGTCCGATTTCGACCATACTTTACAAAAAGAGCTTAAACAATATATAAGACTTGTACCGGGCGTCAAAACTAAAATACGAGCCTGATACCATAGTCTTTTAATAAATTTTCATTTCTATTTTCCTTAATAATTTCAAAAAAATAATTTAATAGAAAACTTCTTTTACTCAGGTTCTAGACCTCAGATTTCGACTCTGGGCACATGCCCGAGTCCCATATTTTTCTATGGACCTTTCGGGACTGTCCAATCTCGGGTCCAAGTCCGTTTACCAAAAATGTTGACCGAAGTCAACTTTAATCATATTAATATCAAAATTCTTTAATTATTTCACATATTTCACATATTTCAACATAAAAGCTTTCTAGCTACGTGCCCGAACTACGGACTCAAATCGAGGTGATAGAAAATAAGGTTTTCAAGGCCTCGAAATCATGAAACTAATGAGGAAACAGGTGATGACCCTTTGGGTCGTCGCATCCTCCACCTCTAAAACAACCATTCATCCTCAAACGGACAAAAAAAGAAGTAACTGAGTCGAGGAGCAGCTATGGATAACAGCTCCGCATATCAGACTCGGACTCCCAGGTCGAGGCCTGAGGGAGCTGACCTCTCCACTGAACACGAAAGAGGGAAAACTCCTAGATCTCAGCTGACAAACCTGCAGGTCTAGAATAGCTACCGGCTCCTCCTCAAGATAAATCCTTTTCCAACTGGACATTGCTGAAGTCTAAAACATGTGTAGGATCGCCGTGATACCTCGGAAGCATAGATACATGGAAAACTGGATGCACGACTGATAAGCTAGGTAGCAATGCAAGTCTATCAGCCACCTCTCCCACTCGATCTAGAATCACAAACGTACCAATGTACCTAGGGCTAAGCTTGCCCTTCTTTCTGAACCTCATCACACCCTTAAAGGCGACACCCGGAGCAATACCCGCGCACCAACCATAAATTCTACATCTCGGACCTTACGGTCTGCATAACTCTTCTGCCTAGACTGAGATGAACGCAGCCACTCTTGAATGATCTTGACCTTATCTAAGGCCTCCTGAACTAAGTCAGTACCCAACAACCGAGCCTCTCTCGGTTCAAACCATCCGACTGGAGACCAACATCGCCTACCATACAATGCCTCATATGGGGCCATCTAAATGCTGGATTGGTAGCTATTATTGTAGGCGAACTCTGCTAAAGGCAAAAACTTGTCCCACGAGCCTCCAAAATCAATGACACAAGCTCAGAGCATATCCTCCAAAATTTGAGTAGTCCACTCGGACTGACCGTCCATCTGAGGATGGAACGTTGTGCTCAACTGAACCTGGGTGCCTAATTCTTGATGAACCGCTCTCTAGAAGCGCGAGGTAAACTGCGTATCCCAATTTGAGATGATGGATACCGGCACCCCATGAAGGCGACAATCTCCCGGATGTAAATCTTAGCTAACCTCTCGGATGAATAGGAGACTGCAATTGGAATGAAATGCGCTGACTTGGTCAGCCTATCAATAATGACCCAAATAGCATCAAACTTATTCTGAGTCAACGGGAGTCCAGTAATGAAATCCATGGTAATCCTTTCCCATTTCCACTCGGGAAGCTCAATCCTCTGAAACAAGCCAACGGGTCTTTGATGCTCATACTTGACTTGCTGACAGTTCAAACACCGAGCGACATACGCAACAATATCCTTTTTCATCCTACGCCACCAATAATGCTGCCGCAAGTCCTGATACATCTTTGCGGCGCCCGGGTGAATAGAATACCGAGAACTATGGGCCTCCGCTAAGATCAACTCTTGAATCCTATCAACATTGGGCAACAAACGTGCCCCTATAATATCTACACCTAGTCGTCACCTAAGGTCACCTTCGTGGCATTTACACACTGCATGTGTCTCTCAGGACACACAAATGGGGATCATCAAACTGCCGATCACGGATACGCTCCAATAGAGAAGAATGAGTGACCGTGCAAGCCAACACTCTACTAGGCTCAGAAATATCTAATCTCACAAATCGGTTAGCCAAGGCCTGAACATCTAAAGCAAGTAGTCTTTGGCTGACTGGAATATAAGAAAGACTACCCATGCTGGCAGACTTTCTACTCAATGCATCGGCCACCACATTGGCCTTACCCGGGTGATATAAGATAGTAACATTATTATCTTTCAATAACTCTAGCCATCACTTCTACAGCACATTTAACTCCTTCTGCTTGAACAAGTACTGAAGGCTCTTGTGGTCCGTGTATACCTCACACGCCACACCATAGAGATAATGCCTCCAAATTTTTAAAGCATGAGCAACCGCTGTCAACTCTAGGTCATGAACCGGATAATTCTTCTCATAGATTTTCAACTGTCTCGAGGCATAGGCAATAACTTTTCCATCCTGCATCAATACTACTCCAAGCCTAGTACGGGAAGCATCACAATAGACTGTGTAAGGCCCTGAAACCATGGGCAAAACCAATACCTGTGCCATAGTCAGAGCTGTCTTGAGCTTCTGAAAGCTCTCCTCACACTCATCTAACCACCTGAACTGGGCACTCTTCTAGGTCAACCTGGTCATCGGGGCTGCAATAAAAGAAAACCCCTCTACGAACCGATGATAGTAACCTGCTAACCCCAAGAAACTTCGAATCTCGACCACTCAAGCTGGTCGAGTCCAATTCTTGACCGCCTCAATCTTCTTTGGGTCCACCTAAATACCCTCTACTGATACAATAAGACTCGGAAATGCAACCGAACTCAATCAGAACTCGAACTTCGAAAACATAGCATATAACTGACTATCCTTCAGAGTTTGAAGAACCACTCTGAGGTGCTGCTCGTGCTCTTCCTGGCTGCGGGAGTACACCATAATATCATCTATAAAGACTATCACAGACACGTCTAGATAAGGCCTGAACACTCAGTTCATCAACTCCATAAATGCTACTGGGGCATTGCTCAACCCAAATGACATGACTAAAAACTCATAGTGCCCGTACCGAGTGCGGAATGTTGTTTTAAGGACATCAGCCGCCCTTATCTTCAGCTGATGGTAGCTAGATCTCAAGTCTATCTTTGAGAACACCCTTGCTCCCTGGAGCTAGTCAAACAAATTATCAATCCTCGATAGTGGATACTTATTCTTTATCGTCACTTTGTTCGATTGTCGGTAATCAATACACATCCACATCGAACCATCCTTATTCTTCACAAGTGACACCGGCACACCCCAAGGAGAAACACTAGGCTTGATAAAGCCCTTCTTTAGTAAATCATGCAACTAGTCCTTTAGCTTTAACTCTGGCGGGGCCATGCGATATAGCGGAATAGAAATGGGCTGCGTGCTCGGAGCCAGATCAATACAGAAATCAATATCCCTATTGGGCGACATACCTGACAGGTCTGAAGGGAAAACCTCAGGAAACTCCCGTACAATAGGAATAGAGTTAATAGAAGGAACCTTTGCGCTAGAGTCGTGTACATGTTCCAGATAAGCTAAACACCCCTTCTCGACCATGCTTCGAGCCATAACATATGAAATAACACTACGGGTGGCGTGACTTGGGGTCCCTTTCCACTTTAGTCAGGGTAATTCTGGCAAATCCAAGGTCACGATCTTGGCGTGAGAATCTAGGATAGCATGATACTGGGACAACCAATCTATCCCCAATATAACATCAAAATCCACTATATCTAAAAGTAATAAATCAACACGGGTCTCAAGACCCTCAAACACAACAACGCAGACTACTATAGCGTCACCCACCGGTGTAGACGCATAGGCATGAATGTCCAAGGAATAACTAGATATATCCAGGCAGGGTGCAAAATAGGAAGACACATATGAATATGTAGACACAGGGTCAAATAGTACGGAAGCATCTTTATCACAAACCAAAATAGTACCTTTAATCACAGTATGTGACGTCTCTACCTCTGGCATGGCTGGCAAAGCATAAAATCGGGGCTCAGCCCCACCTCCCTGAACCATGTCTCTAGGACGATCATCTACCGGCTAACCTCTACCTCTGGCAGTATGGCCTCCACCTATACAGTCACGACCTCCACCTCTATGATCCCTACACCCTCCCTTGGCTAGCTGGAAGGATATGGGTCACCTGGTGCCTGAATCATGGGGCAATGACTCTACTGCTCTGAGTGTGTACCCCTCAATGTCGGGCAAGCTCCTGATATGACTGTACTCACTGCACTCATAACATCCCTCTATACGATGATACTGGCCCCGACGGCCCGAATGACCTCCACGAACACTCTGAAGAGGCTATGCACTGATGGGCTGCTGATCAGAATACTGCCCACAAAAACCACAATCACCTGAGACACCCTATGAAGCCTGGAGGACTGACTGAAAAGGCCTAGAAGATTGACCCCTATCATAAGAATCCCTGCCTCCAGTTGAGGCACCACCGAATTGACCTGAGTGACAGGGCTTCTTGTTTGACCTATAACCACACCCTTGTGGTAAAACCATCTCGACCATGCGGTCCACATTGGTCGCCTCCTGAAAAGTAATATCACTACCTACCTCTCTGGCCATCTGAATATGAATAGGTTGGATCAACCCATCAATAAATCTCCTCACTCTCTCCCTCTCAGTGGGGAGTATGATGAGGGCAGGGTGAGCTAGATCGATAAACTGGGTGTCATATTGTGTGACCATCATAGACCCCTGCTGGAGGCCCTCAAACTGCCTCTGATAAGCATCCCTCCGAGTAACGGGAAGGAACTTCTCTAAAAACAACTCCGAGAACTGATCCTAAGTCAAAAGTGGTGACCATGTTGGTCTGGCTGAACAGTAATCCCTCCACCAAGTCTTGGCAGATCCAGAAAAATGAAAAGCTGCAAAATCAACTCCATTGGACTCCACAATGCCCATGTTCCGAAGAACCTCGTGGCAGCTATATAGGAAATCCTGGGGGGTCCTTAGAAGAAGCTCCACTGAATGTAGCAATGAAGAGCTTGGTGAATATGTCCAACCTCCATAAAGCATCTGCGAACATAGCTGCTGCATCACCGGCCTATGCAACTACTCCCAGCTAAACCGTCGTAGTTGTATGAACCAGTGGAACCTGACTTTGGGGAGCTACCTACTCTAGGGTACGTGCAGCAAGAGTCTGGGCTCCTCCTCCAGCCTGGGGAGTGGCTGGTGTTGCAGGAAGCAATCCTGCTCGGGTGACACTCTCCATAATGCCAACCAACCGCACCAAGGCGTCCAGAAGAACAAGAGTAGCAATAAACCCCTCTGGGACCTGAGATGGGCCCATCGAAACTGTCTGGGCTGGGGCTGGAACCTCCTCGCCAAGGTCAACTTGAGTATATGACACTAGTGTTGCTAATGGTGGCTGGGCTATGCCCCTACCTCGGCCCCTAGCCCGGCCACGTCCACTGCCCCTAGAGGGAGCTACCTAGGGCTTAGACTGCTGATTGGTGGATGAGAAAGCGAGTGTTCTCGCCATCTACGAAAGAACATAGTAAAAATTCAATCAGCATTTGAGGAACCAAATCGCACGACAAGAAAGAACAAATGAGAAATTTTTCCTAACTCAATAAACTCTGGAGAACAAGTATAGACGTCTCCATACCTACCCGTCAAACTCTACTTAGTTTGTATGTGAGTTGTGAAACCTATGTAACCTAGTACTCTGATACCAACTTGTCACAACCCAGATTTCCCACCATCGGGATCGTGATGGTGCCTACTCGTGGTATCTAGGCAAGCCAACTTACCTACCATTTTCATTAGTAAAACCATTATGTTGAAAATTTATAGCATCAGTAATAATAACAACAATAACTGTGAAGGGTCTAATTTATAAGTCTGAAATAAATACGGAGTAATCAGCAATATTCTATACCCAAGATTTGGTGTCACATACTCACGAACCACTAAGAATAAACTAAATACAAAGGTCTGAAATAAATATAACAATTGTCTGTCTCGAAAACAATGAGGCAACAGTGAAAAAAAAATACAAGAAGAGACGTCGGGCCTGCGAACGCCTGCAAGGCTACCTCAGTCTCGTAAATCAGAAAATCTTCTTCTGAACTACTATTGCTGTTGCTCCTCGAAACCCGGACCTGTGCAAAAATGCACAGAAGTGTAGTATCAGTACAACCGACCTCATGTGCTAGTAAGTGTCTAGCCTAGCCCTTACGAAGTAGTGAGAAGGCTAGATTGGAAACCTGGACCTGTGCAAAAATGCATTTCGAAAGTTTTGAAGAACTTAGGCTTGAATTCTATGATAAATGATGGTTTAGTGTTGCTTGAGGTGTTTTAATGATTGGAAAAAGTTTGAATGATGTTATGGGATATGTTGGTGCTTTTGGTTAAGGTCCCGGGGGCCTCGAGGTGATTTCAGATGGCTATCGGGTGGATTGGAGTTATGTAAATGCAACAGAACAATTGCAGAGAAAATTTGCTCTATGCGATCGTAGAGGTTGTCATGCGATCGCATAGAAGAAATGAAATTTGAGGGGTGTTTGAAATGTGTTATGCGAATGCAGTTTGGGTAATGCGATCGCATAGGGTAAAGACCCTATGTTATGCGATCGCGGGTGATTATGTGAGATCGCATAAGGTAATTGAGGGAGGAAAATGTTTTGCTATGCGAACGCGTGGGCTCTTATGCGATCGCATAGATGGGCTTCAGGAGCTGGGCAGAATGTTTTATAATATTTCATCCGCAGGTTTTAGTCATTTTTACTCGATTGTTGAGTATTTTGAGAGCTCTTTGCAGCGAATTGGAGAGGGATTCGAGGAGGATTGCATGGAGGTAAGTTACTTGGTCTAATTATTCAAGTCTATGGTAGAATTAACTTGGAAATCGGTTGAAATTCATAAACAAATGGGTAAAGCTAGGGCTTGAGTTTTTGATATTTCAAATTTGGATTTGATAGGTCATTTGAGCTCGGATTTGGGAGTTCTTGGTATGTACGGACTCGTGGCGAAATGAGGAATCCGGTAATGTAAGTTTCGTAATTTTTCAAGATGCGGGCCCGGGGGTCGGGTTTTGCTAGTTTCGAGGTTCTTGCTATAAATCGATTGTTTTTGATTGGGTATTATCCCATTTACATTTTGTGATGTATTCGCTCTGTTTTTTGCTAGACTCGACGCGCGTGCAGGCCGATTTGAGGGGAAAAGGCATCGCAGGCTTGAGATTTCACCGGTTCGAGGTGAGTAATATTTGGGAATGATATCCTAGGGGTTTGAAACCCCGGATTTGTACATCATAGTGATGTATTGAGGTGACTTGCACACCATGTATGAGCGTGGGGTAGAGCACCGATGGGGATTATAACTTGGTCCATCCCGGTTGTGGATTTTACTACATAATTGACTGAAACCTGCTAGATGCTATCTTGAATTGGGCTGATTGCCATATTTTGGGCTACGTACCAGTTATTTGAACCCTATAGGGGTTGTTATCCCGGTTTTTTCAACACTTAGAATATTAAATAATTTTAGTCGTGAGTTAAACACTATTTTCGAAATACGCAGTCATATTGCTAAAGTTTAAAGGCTTAAATTGTATTTTTTTGATATTTTGATTTAAAAAGCTATTACTTGACATTGCTTGAGTGGCTCATTTGCATGGATTGGGCTACACGCCACAGCAGTATATACATATACATGCATGGATCGGGCTGCACGTCGTAGTAGTATATTATATGGATCGAACTGCACGCTACTGTGATATGTTATGTGGATCGGACTGCACGCCGCAGTATTATCACGCTTGGGCTGTAGGAGCCCCTCTGGAGTCTGTACACCCCCTAGTGAGTATGGGTACCCAAATGGATCGGGATGTGTGCTGCAGCGGTCATGTGCATTGCATTGCATTCATGCATTCACTCTTGTTTGTACTATGTGGCATGACATTTAGCACTCAGATATTATTGGCATACATGTTATTACTTGCCTTGTTGACCATATACCCTGTGTTATATGTTAAGGAGTGTTGTGCCCAAGGGGCTGACTTATGTGCCGACTTGCACCATCTGATATAGCATTCATATGCTTGACTGCAGGAAAAAGGATATTTGTAAAAGAGATTTTTAACTGAGCTGGAGATTTTCTAAAGGACTTTCATAATGTTATGGTTTTTCTTAAAATGGGTTGTACTGTCTTTCATAGCATTATGGAGTGCTCATGCCTGTTTTCTTATCGCTAAGATATTATACTCTCTTATTACCATTGAGTTGGAAGTACTCACTTTGTTCTATGTACCTCGCGTGCAGTTGCATGTATTGCCGGAAGCGGGTGATTAGCGGATCGAAGGTAATACTAATGTGGCTGAGCAAGGTGAGCACCAGCGTTCGCGGCACCAGACTACATCTTTTGGATTTCAGATTTCATTTTATAGACCCTGTAATTGTGTTCCCACTCCTTAGATGCTCGTTACTTGTGATACCCCTGTCGGGTTTAGTTGGGTTGTAAATATCACTCACTATATTATTATAATTATTTATGTTTAAATACCGTTAAAGAGAATGAATTGTGTTAGTTGGCTGGCCTTGTCTTGTCTTCACGAGAGGCGCCATCACGACTGGGTATGGAAATTGGGTCGTGACACCCAGGTTGTGTCCTCATTAATGAAGTGTAATGCTATCGGTATTAATATGATATATTTCTAATGGTCGGTCCTTAGATATGCAATTGATGTCTAAGCAACTACCCAATATTTTCCAATAGTTGGACAGTATTTCCTCTTTTTAATTTTCCCATATATAAAAGAGTTGCAATTAATAATAATCAATATATGCCAAATAAAATCCATTTATCCCTAAGCTATTTTATTAAACAAGGTGTAAAGCCTTGAGTCTTTGATATTTACTTCTACCAAATTCTAACCCACTTTCTCAAGCAAAGTAGAATTTAATGGCACTTGTTAATGTTTGCAACCACCAACAATAAATGAAGTATGAGAAGTAAATATATCAACCAACCATTATATATATATTCAATGTCAAATACCCATTAACATAACACCCATTTAGGGTCCACAACCTTAGTTTATAAAACTAGCCACTCATGCTACAATATAAAATTTAAAGAGTATTTAATGCGATAAAAGCTTACAAAATAGAGAATCTTCAATCAAAAGCTTCCAAAAGTAGGGAATATTAATGTCTTGGAATCTAGTGCAAAGGATAGACAAGATGAGCCCACAAAGACATCATAAAACTATTTATACTGGGCTCAAAATCGGGACAAAAAAGGACAAAATTGCCCTTTCAGGTCTACTATGCGGTCGCATTCGTGTCATGGAGCACGTATGCGGTCTGTATCCTGATCTTCTTCACCGCATATTGGAACCCTAGTTGATAGGTCTTCATCGCATTTCAGTTATGCGGGTCATATTACCGAAATGCAATCGCATTTTCATCATTCAGTGACCTTCCTGGTTGCTTTTGCTTGACTATGCGGCTCGCATTTTGGTTCTACGGTCACATAGTTGACCGCATTGTTGACTTGAATTTTTGCCTAGAACTCTGTTTGTTTTTGCGATTTGGTGTCACATCTACTGTTCGCTTGTCTGGTCTGCGATCACATAGTGAGTCGCAGACCACCTTTCTTGCTAAATTTTGATCTTTTCTTGTCTTTTCCTTCCATTTCTATGTTCTTGGATCCTCAGTATTTGTGCACTGTAAAAACAACAAAATTACATAAGTAACGGGTATAATTGCATTAAAACAAGCTAAAATCTAAGCAATTAGTATTGAAATGTGCCAAAATTCTCCGGCACATCAACACCCCCAACTTAAACTTTTGCTTGTCCTCAAGCAACTAAAACAAACTTAGTCTATCCTATACTCTATTTACAAAACATGAAATGATAGTGACTATGGGTGGTGTTCATTGCTAGTACCTCAAACATGTATTTACAATTGTTTTATCCTTCCTGAACAAATAATATATACATGGAAAAACTAGTCAACTTGTAAATCCTAAGCATCAGACAATGCGACAAAATGCTACCCACAAGTGAGCACAATTGCATTTGACTCAAAATCCAAACATTTGCTTAACTCCACAGTTCATTTACCCTCACTAGAAATAAGGTCCCAAAATCACAATATTTACAAGGACAACAAAAAGGGACATTTTTCAAATACAATCACTCTCAGAAAGAACTTCAAATGTTACAACATTTCATACCATAAGCTTGCCCTTATTTTAATTCATCGTTTATTCAAGAGTGTTCGGTTGGAGGTACCATAAGGAATTTTTTGCTTGTAATGTAGGTCTTAGGGCATGGTTGGATGAGCATTTGGGTACAAGTGACTTGAATCTCCTTGAACACTAAACACATTGTTTCATTCTATGCTCTTTGCTTCTTTTCAGACCCTCATATCTTCACATTCATCTAGGTTCCCATATAGAACAACCTTACATACCTCTTCTAATTGTTATGCAAAGCTCCATACCTTATATACATCTACATGTTTTCTCATTCTCTCATTTTTTTTATTTTTCTTTGCACACAAATAATTTTTTTTAGGAGCTTGAATAATCTAAAATAAATACTTTTGAGGCATGTGGTCCTAACTCAACATACAGCCTTACCAATCTCCACTATGACACCACCCGCAACTTAGGCTTTTAGCCTCATTCTCAATGTTCAAGAAGGAACGAGTTCAAGAGAGGGGATTATTTTACCAAAAAAGGAAAGGTTCGTAATGAGTTGGCCAAAGAAAAGGCTTAAAGGCACAAATTGGGTACTAGTGATATTATTTATGTACATGTCGGCTTGAAAGGCTACATAAGATTAGCAATTAAGACAAAGAATGCCTAAGGTCATCCCTCCAACCAAACATACTATTATTAGCATTGAAAGACCAACCGGACAAGTTCTGGATGATAGAAGTACGCACAAGAATTATATACACACAGGAAACTCACACTCACATGGTACATGAACTGTTTCACTCGCATAGTTTGATGCTTTCGAGTCAACACTTGATATTCAATGCTAGCATCATAGGCATATGTTCAAATAGTTGACTTTTGTTTTTTTATAAACATGTGGAAGGGTATATGCTATGTACAGACATACATGTTTGATGCTATGCAATTACACCAAGCCAGTCAATATGATTCATCTTACTCTCTTGGCTCTACTATTACACCCTTGGAAAAGAACCGGGGGAAAAAAACCAAAGGGAATTGATTATGAACATAACGCACTTATGAACAAAAAACAACACTACTGTTAACATATACACATCTCATAACACAACTTATGTACCAAAGTCATATTAATGCATACATAACACAAAATACTCATAAGTACAAGAGTTTGCAATTTCCAATATTACAAAAATATACACATATCTACAATATCTAAAAAGATACCTGCCACCCCCAACTAAAAAGCATGCATTGTCCCCAATGCATAGAAGTAAAGAGACGAGTTTAAGGGAGGGGCTCCCTGGGGCACACTAATTGCTATGGGAATCAGTAGCTAGCTGGGTACTAGAGATGTGATCCTCATGTGCAGCAGTTGGAACCGATGGCAGTACGGTCTGAGATGTGGCCTCCACTGCTGGAATAGTGCCCTCAGGCTGGCTCAGAGCAGGAATGGGCACTGGAGCCGGTGGTGGGGCTTGAGAGCTGTTGGAGGCACCTACGGATAATAGGGTAGTTGTAGGAGCAGGAGGAGTAACCAGGTCTATCAGAGATCGCTGGATCGCTGTCTGTATATCGTCTTGTTCAATTTTTACAATCGTAATCTCCTTAATATCAGCATCCTCGGTAGAGGCATCCGCAACCTGTTTCCCCTTATCTTGAGGACCATCACCGCTAGAATACCAGAACCTCCTGACTCCTCCCCAGAAGGAATATATGTACTGCAGGAGGGGTTGTCTCAGTCATCAGCGCTGAGAATTCAAGATCGAGGTTTGGAGGTACTGAACATGTCGCCTGGTCATCGTCAGTACGAAGGGCGGATGACAGATCAAACTCCAAATTTTGCCTCTTTTGGAGTTCAGTCTTCGTAGAAGCGACCTCCTCCTTAAGGCTAGACATTCCACTTACTTCCCCCCCGCTCTATCATCTCTACCCACAACTCAAGTTGCTGCAACCGAGTCTCATATGTTGATTGTCGCTGCTGAAGGTCTATCACTGAGACTTGCAGCGGAGTTAGGGCTTGCTTAATAAGAATCAGCAAAGTCTTCAAAAGCTGGTCCACTTTGGCATTGGCATGCTGAGCCAATGGACCGAGCTTTGAAACAGCAGGAATGGTAGTGGCGGGCTGGACAATTATAGATGTAGGAGCAGGCTCAGAGGTGGAAGAGGTTTCCACAATGACCTAAGGGGTGGTAGTGGTCTGGGAACTGGAGGGCTCGTCTGTATGTTGTTCCGGAACTGGGATGACCGGCAGGATAACAGCATCACTGAGTCTAGTGATATCGATGACTTGCATTTCCTTCCCAGTTTTGTCTTTCCACTTATCTGCAGAAACTTTATTGGCTTTCCACAGTGTGGTGATTAAAGAGGGGAATGGGAGTGAAGTAGGAGACTGTGTAGCTCGAATGCGTATCTCTTGGAAGATCACCGCTCCAACATCTATTTTAATACCATTCATGATGCAAGAAATTAGAAGCATTTTCTCAATCGCAATTCCGGTTTTGGTGTGAGTTGGTATCAACCTAGATGTAAGGAAAGTTAGCCAGAAACTACCCTCTCTTGAGAAGCTTTCCTTATAAATATTCTGGCCGAGATTGATCCAGACAGGGGTTTCCTTGGCGATCACTGAGGCAATCACCCTCTCTCACATTCTTTGTTTGCCAATTTTTGGTCATATTCTGTTGTGTTTGGACTCCAGTCTGGGACATACACTTTGTTTATGGCACCTGTGTGGCAGAAACCCATTTTTCCTCGAACCAGCACTTCATCAGTGAACACTTTTTTTTTTGTGTGCTTGGTCCACGAGGCCCCATATGAAGCATAGAACTCGCGAACAAGATATTCGTTGTATTCAGCCAGTGACTCAGTGAATGATTCCCACTTCGTCTTCTTGTTGTTCTCTAAGATGTGGGGATATTGCTCTCTCAACCCATTCAAACTTAGCTGCTTCTCCAGTAGGAGTTTCCGCTTTATGAGCCCCTCTTTGTATATTTCCTTGGACCCCTCTACTCCCCAGCGGATGTGGAAGTCATATTCGCGCTTCCTCCACGCTTTTGCCGATAGATCAACCTCGGGTATGGGCCCCTCCTCATCAGACGAGGAGGGGCAAGGTTCTTGACGCTCCATCCTTGTCTCTTTGATTTGGATTGACTGGAGGATTCCCTTACTATGGTATGCTTTTGCCTGGGAGCCATATCTGCACAAGGATGAAATGTGAGTGACAATAGAAGTAAAATAGAAGAAAACTTAGAAGAATTAAACCAAAAAGTTCAAAATGCGGTGCACTCTGCAGTTGCAAAACCATAATACGGACCACAGAGGCATCGCAAAATTGATGGCCTCATAGAGTGTGGAATCTACAGTGGCATATGTGGTCGCATAACTAATATGCATACCGCATAACCATAGCAGATTGGAATTTTCCAAAACATGCTTCATGAAATGCGATCGCATATCTGCAAAGGAGAGAATGCGATCACAGAATGGCCGCAGAATGCGCAGCTCATCCACTGGACTTATGTTTTAGTATGTAGCAGATGTGCGGACCGTATTTCAATTATGCGACCGCAGACCTGCCACATTTTATCCTTCCCAAAAGTCAGGTTCTGTCTCAGTTATGTGACCGAAATGCGGACCGCATTTCAATTATGCGACCACAAAATAGCCAAATTCCACCATCGTCATTAGAGACCCTAGGGCTTGATCTACGATCAAAATGCAGACCGTATTTTCAAAATGCGGACTGCAGACATCGTCATCTTCACAGTTGCCCTAGCTTACAACAATGACGATCTTATTTTACTCCACCCCTTATCCCCTAATCATGTACATCCCAAAACAACCTACATCTTAGGGAAACAACTACACAATTTGCACATGAATCAAGAAACCAAAAATTCAATAACGATAATGCACACACAAACCATAAGATGAGGGAGAACGGGTTCATACCAGTGAGATTTAATGGCGGGATACGGAGGGTGCAACCTTTGGGAGTCCTGGGTTCGATTCCTGAAGACCGTTGTTCTTCCCCCTTTTGTTTTTCTGTGTTTGTTTGTTTTTCTTTCTTTTTTCTGTGTTTTGTTTCTTTGTTTTTCTTTTGTAAAAAAAAAGAGTAAGAAGAAAAAAAAAGAGTTTTGTATTTTGTTTTTAAATGAGTGAGAACGAGGAAAAAATGCGGTACCTGGGCTAATTTGCGATAGGCGCACTGCATAACCACACAATGCGATCGAATTTGTGTTATGCAGTGTAGTTGATGACCATATGAGTCTTGGGAAATGCGGTGCAACTTTGTGGTCACATAGATGAAATGCGGTCATCAAATTGCACCACCTCACTGCATTGCTGACCTCCAGTTTTACCATTGTTATGTTCTAGTTTGCGGTTAGAATGCGGTCTGCATTGCGAAAATGCGACCGCATTTGTGCAGTATATTTCACCTGTGGGTTTTTTCTTCCCTTTTTGTGCATCCTTAGCACATATTGAGATCTTTTGAACCCCTACACTCTGACACAAACTTTAAATTGCTCAACCAAATCTATCTAACAAATACGAAGAATTTAAAGAACAAAAACGTGTTACCACACATGGGTTGCCTCCCATGAAGCGCTTGATGTAACGTAATGGCACGATGAAGTTGGTGTTCTTATGGATTCACTAAATGGTCGGGCATGGACCATCCTTGAGAGCTAGCTGCTCCACCAAATGTTTTTCTCCATCAGTGCCCAAGTGCGTTGGCCATTTACCTTGAATGTCCGGGACCCGTCCGTTGATTCTAATTCCACTGCCCCATAGGGAGATATATTTATCACCTTGAATGGGCCAGACCATTTTGATAAAAGTTATTGCAACCCTCTCTTCCTACTCTGTAGTAGTGTGGAGTTGGTAGTGATCAGGGGCCTCTCATGAAGACAAGGCCAGCCGACACACTTCCAATTCACTTTAAGTAGTTTAAAATAATATACCAAGTCTTTAACAGAAAAACATCCTAAAATAATAGTGAACAGTACAATTTGTGGAATTAAATACCAACACAGCGCGATCGCGATGTCACCAGTCATGAGCATCTACAATAATACTATAAGTCTGAAAGTCTACTCCACTACTACACAACTGAATCAGAAAGGAAATAAGATAAAGGGAGAATGCACTAGGCTGCGAATCACCAGGCAGCTATCTAATGAATCTCTGAAAATCTGCTGGACAACTCTCAACCCTCGCTAGGAGGACCTGTAACGCCCGAATCTGCACACAGGGGTGCAAGGAGTAAAGTGAGTACTCCAACTCAGTGAGTAATTACAATAAATGAAGACTGAACGATATAAAATCACGTTAAACACAACAATAAGCTATAAGAGGCAGAATAAAATCAATAAGCATAATTAAACAGTGAAATCTCATAAAATACCTTTTAAACAGTTTCAACAAATATAGAAATAACCTCTACGAAAGGTAAAACACATAAGAACTTCCCCTCGGGCACAATAGCACAAAATCAGCCCCTTAGGCAATATCACAGAACAATACCAGCCCATCGGGCTATATCTCATATCACTATGGGTACCCGCGCTCACTGGGGGTGTACAGACTACGGGAGGGGACCCTTATGGCCCAAGCTAGTACCAAGCCATCTTGTGGCATCATAAACAGGCTCTCAGCCTCATATCAATCATAATCCACCTTGTGACATACAATCTCAGGCATTCGGCCTTATTATCATAATCAGTATATCACCACTACGGCGTGCAGCCCAACCCCAAAAGTAACCTCACAATACAGGCCCTCGACCTTACTTAGTTAGAATCTCATAAGCCCTTCAGGTAATAGTAAACATGATGCTCAACTTAAAATATCTTTTAGAATACCATTTAAAGTGTTTAAAACATAGTAACATGGCGGAGTTTTGAAAACAGTAAAATATAGAATGACTCAGAACAAGTATGAAATTAGACAGTGAGGAAAAATATCGGTAAAGATCCACTAAGGGTCCAAATAGTTGGCAAGAAGCCAAATATGGCATTTAGCCTGAACATAATAATATCAAGTAATTAGTTATCAAATGCACAATAAAACAGCCATTCGAGATGGACTAAGTCACAATCCCCAACTGTGCACGACCTTATGCTGGTCATCTAGCGTGTATGTCACATCAACATAGTTGAATGCTGTGTAATCCGGGGTTTCATACTCTCAGGACAACATTTAAAATCATTACTCACCTTAATCCGACCCAAACTCTAGCTCGTGATATCTTTGCCCCTCGAATCGGCCTATGGATGCTCCGAATCTTCCAAAATTAGAACGTAATCATCAAAAAGGGACAAAACCCGCTTGAAAATAATCGAAAAGAAACTCAAATAAAATTACCAAAATCCAACCCCCGGTCCCACGTCTCGGAATTCGATAAAATTCATATCAATGGATTCCTTATCTTCCCACGAGTTCATACATGCCAAAAGTTCCAAAATTTGATCACAAATGATTCTTCAAATTCTCAAACAAAGGCCTAAGTTTCCAAACCCTATTTCCTCAAAATTTGCCCTTAATTGCAGCCCTAATCCGTGAATTAATACCATAGAAACGAGTTTTCATAATCCAAAACCTTACCTCAATGAAGTCTCTTTGAATTCTCTCTCCAAAATCACCCAAAGTTCCAAAATTCATGATTAAAAATGATGAAATACTCTGAAAATCGAGAAGGAAGAAATATAAACATTCTGACCCAGGATTTTTGCACCTGCAGTCCAGATATCACACTTGCGTGACCGCTTATGCGGTCCTAAGCCTTGCACCTGCGTTTTTCACTTACTCGTCCATTTTCGCATCTGCAGTTGAAACATCGCACATGCGCCATCGCAGGTGCGTCTCCTCGATCGCTCTTGTGGTCCCAGCCTACCTTCCACTTGCCGCATATGCGCCTCCCTCTGCACTTCCGCGAGCCCGCACCTGCGGTCCCCCAACCGCATGTGTGGTTATGACAACAGACTACAACTTCAGCTTCCAATCAAATTTCTATTCTTTCCGTCAACCACTCAAAATCACCTCAAGGCCCCCATGACTTCAATCAAAAGCACCAACAAGCCTTATACTACCATTTAAACTTATATCAATCTTCAAAATACCTCAAACAACATCCAGACAACCAAAATACATCGAATTCAAACCTAAGGTTCTAAAATCTTCCGTATTATGCTTTTGATCAAAAAGTATACCAAATCACGTCCGAATAACCTGAAAATTTGCACACACATCCCAAATGAGATAATGAAACTATTGCAACTTTCAAAATTATATTCCGACTCCTGTATCAAAATCTCACCTATCAACCGGAAAATGCCAAAAACTCAATTTCGCCAATTCAAGCCTAAATCTACTCCTGGCCTCCAAAATACATTCTCATCATGCTCCTAAGTCCCAAATCATCTTCCGAAGCTATCTAGACCATCGGAACTCACATTCAAGCCCTCTAACACCTAAGTCAACATCTAGTTGACTTTTCCAACTTAAGCTTTCTTAAAAGAGACTATGTGTCTCCAACCTTCTCAAAACCTTTCCAAACCCGAGCTAACTACCCGATCACATATAAAACCAATAATTAACGTAATATGAAGTAGAAATAGTAAAAATAGAGCGTAACTCATGAGACAACCGACCGGGTCGTCACAAAAGGGTAAATCAAAAACCCAAACATTAAAATAGGCAGAAAATAAAACCAAAATTTATACACATAAGGCAAACATTTATCTTCAAACCCCAAAAAACGAAAGGGGTAAACCAACCAATTATTGATGAAAGAAATATAAGCGGTGGAGTTGTCATCTGAATCTCTAAGTTCTGCACTTTTTTTCTTCGTCCGATTTTGTCCCTATTGGGTTTTTCGGCAAAGTTTTTAACAAGGCAGAGGCAAGGATGAAAAAGATAAAATCTTTTAATTCTCGGTTCATATCATAATGAGTAACCCAAAAGTAGGGGGGACTATCGGTATTAGTGAAAGATAGACTCGCCATGTGGGTCTATTAAATGGCGACATGTGTCAGCAAATTTGGAAAAAAGTGAAGAATGATATGTAAAGATATGTAAAACACCCCCGGTCTAAACATACTCGTACCAAGCACGTTAGCCTCGAAACTGATCATCATAAAATAGTACGGATCAGGCGCAGGAGAATATCTCATAATTACAAATGAGGGAGGAATCAATTAATCATGGATTATATAGGATTTACCATCATTACGCCGTCAGTTAAAAATCAATTATTAATAAATTCAATAAATCATTGTAACAGTTAGAATGTCACGACCTAGACTCCCCACCATCGGGATCATGATGGTGCCTACTCGTGGTAGCTAGGCAAGCCAATTTACTTACCATCTTTTCATTAACACATTCATCATGTTCTCAATTTAATAACCAGAATAATAATAATAATAATAATAATAATAACATTAACTGCGAAAGTGTACTTCATAAATCTGAATATAAGTGTGAAATACTCAACATAAATCCTCTACCCAAGATGTGGAGTCACCAACTCACGAACTACTAAGAATAACTACACATAATGGTCTGAAAGAAATAAATAATAACTGTCTGTCTTGAAACAATGAGACTACAGCAATAATAAAAACTATAAGAAGAGACGCCGGGCTTGCGGACGCCTGAAAGCTACCTCAGTCTCAAAAGTATGACAATCCTGCTAGTGAACTACTGCTGCTGCTGCTGCTCAAAATTTGGACCAGTGCAAAAACGCACAGAAGTGTAATATCAGCACAATCCGACCCCAAGTGCTGGTAAGTGCCTGGCCTTTCCCGGCAAAGTACCGACAATCCTATGATCAGACACTTGCGTAAACCTATGCAGTTCTATATATATATATATATATATATATATATATATATATGTACCACAAATAACAGAAATATTGAGCAACACAAATAGCAAGGGAAGGAACATGCTAGGGGAGCACAATCGAATATACATAATTAATAAGTAAGGTAAACTTAGAGTGCAACAAAACAGTTATCACAAAACAAAAAATTGAATGGTTGCACGGCATCACCCTTCGTGCTTTCACTCTCATCCTCACCAATAATGCAAATAAAAGTGCACGGTATCACCCTTCGTGTTTTTACTCTCATCCTCACCAAATAAGCAAATAAAAGTGCACGACATCACCCTTCGTGCTTTTACTCTCATCCTCACATTCATGGCACGGCATGATCCTTCGTGAATGATTTAATTAACAATGGCACGGAATGTCCCTTCGTGCATAATCAGTAAAACAGGGCACGGAATGATCCTTCGTGCATAAATAGTAAACACGGGACGGAATGATCCTTCGTGCGAATATAATTAAAAATGGCATGGTATCACCCTTCGTGCTTTATCACTCTTCCTCACCCAAATAACAGTCACAATCAACGGGCAAGAAGAATGAAATAAACAACAAGTACCATCCCGGCAAGGGAGTAACAATAGTCAGAACAATATCCCGGCAAAGGAGCAATTATAAAAACGCAACAAGGTCCCGGCAAGGGAATAATACACAACCTTCACAACCCGGAAAGGGAACAATAATATAACTTAGGAAAGTTCCACATTAGCTCACAACATGTGTCAACAAATGACTCACGGTCATGCTAGACCCGGTGTATAGATGCTCGTCACCACGCCTATACACCGCACTCGATCATTTAGCAATAAGCAAGTTATTATACTCCCTCATATTCCCTCAAGGTAGGATAGATCAAACACTTACCTTAAAGCCCTGAAGTTCATTTAACCTTCAACTATTGCTTTACCTCGTAATTCAACCTCCAACTCGCTCGAATCTAATCACAATTAGTTCAATTACTTTAATAAATACTATATGAATTGATTTGAATGCATAAAAATAGTTTTCCCAAAGTTTTACTCAAAAATTCTCAAAATGCCCTCGGGCCCACGTGGTCGAAACTCAGGTTCGGACCAAAATCCGATTATCCATTCCCTCACGAGTTCAAATATATGATTTGTTTTATAATCGGACCTCAAATTGAGGTCCAACTCCCCGATTTTTGAAAACCTAGGTTCTACCGAAAAACATCAATTTTAACCATGAAGATCTTTGATTTCATATGGAAAACATGTTTAATGATGTTAAGAATTGAAAGAATTGAGTGAAAATTGACTTACAAGTGGTTTGGAATGACATTTTGTGACGACCCGTCCCGTCGTCACGGGAATTACCACCCCGTTGAAATTGTATGTTTTATGCTTTTATATCAGTGTTAAAGTCTATCGGGTGAGTTAGGGGTGAATTGGATTGAAAATGAGGCATATAGCCTTTGTGAAGGAAACTTGAATAAGGAAAGTCAATCCGGAGTTGACTATTTGGTTAGAGGGCTCGGAATCGGATTCTGATGATTCGGTTAGTTCCGGGAGGTGATTTGTGACTTAGGGGAGCGATCGGAATTGAATTTGGAGGCCCGGTGTAGAAATAGGCTTGAATTGGCTAAGGTTGAATTTTGGCGAAATCCGAACGGTAGGTGAGATTTTGATCCGGGAGTCGGAATGGAATTCCGACGGTTGCAGTAGCTCCGTTAGGTGATTTTGGATGTGCCTGCAAAATTTCAGGTCATTCGGACGTCGTTTGGTCGGGTTTTTGATTGAATGTGTACTTTGGAATGTTTTAAGGAATTTAGGCTTGAATTCGATGCGAATTATGGGTTTTGATGTTGTTAGACGTGTTTTGAGGATTTGAGCAAGTTCGAATAAGGTATTAAGATGTGTTGGTATGTTTGGATGAGGTCCGAGGGGCCTCGGGGTGTTTTCGGATGGTTAAACGGGAGAATATTGTGGAAAAATTGCAGGTTGGGATCCTGCTTCTGTTGTTTCCGCTCCTGCGGAATTTTGGACGCAGGAGCGTGTCCGCAGAAGCGGACGAGGTGCGCAGGAGCGGCTGGTTACGCAGAAGCGGAAGTCATTCCGCTGAAGCGGCATCGCTGGTGCGAGCCAGTGATCGCAGAAGCGAAGGGGAGAAAAAGGGGCATGGTCCGCAGAAGCGGACATTTGACCGCTTGGGCGAGACCGCAGAAGCGGACAATGGTTCGCAGAGGCGGATGTTTCCGCAGAAGCGGAAGCTTCTTCGCAGAAGCGGGCCCGCTTAAGCGGCCCTTCGCTCGCAGAAGCGGAAATGGTCGGCTAGGCCTGGAACCGCTGAAGCGACCCTTTGGTCTTGGATACGGGTGCATAGGAGCGGAAAATATTCCGCAGAAGCGAAAATCGCTGTAAGTAAGTGTATCAGAAGTTAGAAAAATTTCAGAACATTTCACACATTTTGGGTCTCGGCTTTAGAGGCGATTTGGGTGCTTTTGAAGAGAAATTCAAGGGAAATCATCAGGTAATCATCTATGGACTTACACTATGATTTGTATTGATAATATTATGCAATTATATCATGAAAATGGAGGAATTTGGGGTAAATTATGGAGGATTTAGCCCTAGGCTTGAACTTTAGAAAATCAAGGTTTTGAATGGGCAAATGGAGTCCGAATTTGGTAAAATTAATATGCTTAGACTCGTATTGAGATGAGGGTTCCGAATATGTGACTTTCGTGATTTTTCGATAAGCGTACCGAAAGTCGGGTTTTGACAACTTTGGGCATTTTGATGTAAATTGAGTTGTATTGATTGGGTGTCGTCCCATTGGCCTAATTTGTTGTGTTTCTACTGTATTTGATCAGATTCTACGCGTGCGGAGCTTGATTCTCGTGGCAAGGGCATTGCGGAGTAGTCGTCGCGCCGTATTGAGGTGAGTAATAGATGTGGGTGATGACCGGCGGGTTCGAAACCCCGGTATACCACTTTGTGACGCTGTATAGCGGCGAGACACGCATATTCTTGAGAGTGCGGGGTCGATCATGAACTGGAGACTATATATTAGTCTGACATGTTGATATTGTATTATTGGCTATTCTCGAGCCGTCGAACCTCCTTCTCGGATGGTTGCATATATATATTGTGATAATGGCCACTCTTGAGCCGAGGAACCCCCTTCTTGGGCGGTTGAGTATACATGTGGGCCGTGAGCCAGTTATTGGATCCCGCGAGGATCGTTATCATTGTCTTATCATATAGACATGCTAGTTTACTACTAGCCCGCAGCTATTTTTGTTATTATGCTAATTCCAATCTCTGGAACTTGATATTACTGTTTTCCAACTGAAAAATGATAAAAGAGTTTTCAAAAAAAAAACTACTTTTGAGCATGCGAGGGTGTATCTGCATATTAGCTGACTAGTAGTGGATCGGGCTGCGCGCCGCGGCGAGATATATGTTGGATCGGACTGCACGCTGCGGGAATATCTCTATGAGATGTGCTTGGGCTGTAGGAGCCCCTCCGGAGGCGAACCCCCACGGTGAGCACGGGTACCCAAAATTGGAGTCGGGGCTACGCGCCGTAGCGGTCATATCGTGCATTGCACCGCATTTAGCTACATCTGCTAGTTTGTTATGCTATTTATTGGTATTTGTTGGTACGAGTACGGTGAAGATTAATTCTATGACGGGGTAGGCTGATTATAGCTTTACATAGTGCTTTATTGCGGATTTCTTATCTGCTGTTGTTGTACGCTTGTTTATTACCATTGAGTATGGCAGTACTCGTTTTACTCACTGCACCTTGTGTGCGGATCCGGGTACCTCTCGGCGGTGATCCGGTAGCTGTGCGAGGTGACATACGTGGGATATACGAGGTAGGCTGCGAGTCGCGGGACCCGATATTCCTTCCTCTTGTCTTTTGATTTTGTATTGATATTTCTTTCCGCACTTGGTATCTTGTAAACCTTTATACACTCGTATTCAGTAGAGGCTCATGACTCTTGACCCTTGGTCCATGGGAGTTGATGTATTATGGGACTTGGTTCCCCGTTTTCGTTACATGTATCGCTTGTTGTTTCATATATTAATATGCTTAAATGGGCTAAAGAGAGCTTCAGCTCCGTTGTTTATATTGATTGGTCGGGCTGGCTTAGCAATGTCTGGGCGCCATCACGACCGGATTTGGGGTCGTGACAAGTTGGTATCGAGCCTAGGTTTACTAGGCCTCGTGAGTCTTGAGCCGGTTAGTAGAGTCTTGTGGATCGGTACGGGGACGCACTGTACTTATCCTCGGGAGGGCTGCGAACCTTTAGGAAAACTTCACTTTTCTTGAACTACGTCGTACGATCTTGTTGTTCTGAGAACGGAACTTTTATATTCTATTCTCTCGCGGATGGCGAGAACGCGAGCATCGGGACGAGGTGGAAGACCTCCATTGCCACTGTTAGAGGCCGTGGGCGCGGTCGTGCTAGAGTTAGAGGTAGGGCGGCGGAGGCGGTGCCAGCCGTTGTACCGGTTCGGGAGCGGCCCCCGGTGGTTGAAGCTCCAGCAGTCCCCAGTTCAGGGCCGGACTATATCTATTGCTATTCACGGGGCTTCGGGAGACTCTTGCTCAAATATTATCGGTGTGTTCCGGTTTGGCTCGGGTAGTTTCGGCTACCGCTACGGTACGACATCTCGGTCGGGGGGTGGTCGGCGGACCACTGCGGCTCGCGCACCTGACCCGGTTGTTCAGGGACATCAGACGCCGAGGCGGTCCCCGCTCGGGTGGTTGCACCGGTTATTCCTCCGGCTGCACCGGCTCCAGCTCCAGAGCATATGGTTCAGGTTATGCCCGATGACGAGCGGCGTCGTCTTGAGAGATTTGGTAGACTTCAGCCACCCCATTTCAGTGGCGTTGAGGGCGAGGATGCCCAGGGTTTCTTGGATAAGTGTCAAAAGATGCTGCGTACGGCTGGTATTCTTGAGTCCAGCGGAGTTTCATTTACTACATTTCAGTTCACTGGTCCCGCATTTGATTGGTGGGAGGAGTTTGAGAGGCGTAGGCCTGCAAGAGCAGCACCTCTCACATGGCAGCAGTTCTCTACTCTCTTTCTAGAGAAATATGTACCTCGGTCTCGTCGCGAGGAGCTACGTCGCCGGTTCGAGTGGTTGATTCAGGGGCGACATGTCTGTGACCCAGTATGAGCTTAGATTCACTCGGTTGGCTAGGCATGCCACATGGATGATCCCCACTGATAGGGAGAGGATCAGGAGGTTCATTGATGGCCTCGACTACTCTATCCGTATTCTTATGACCAGCGAGCGAGTTCTGTCATCATCGTTTGAGGAGGTTGCTGATATGGCACGCTCCGTTGAGGCGGATCGTCGCGCGAGAGAGAGAGGAGCGGGAGGCGAGAGGCCTCGTGGCGGAGTTTCAGTGGTGCTCCATACAGAGGGCATTTCCAGCGAGCGAGAGGTCGCTCGTCTGGACCTTCTCGTTCGGGCCGCCTAGAGCGGAGCGGAGGTTCGCATGGTCGTGGTCGATAGGGGTTTCGGCAGGGTCAGTCATCACTTAGTGCCCTCCCAGCCCAGAGTGAGTACCCTTCTCCGGCACCGGGTGCATGTTATGAGTGTGGTGAGTTTGGCCACATGAGGAGACATTGCCCTCGACTACGTAGGGGCGGGACTCAGCAGACCTCTTCAGCGCCGTCTCGGTCTAGTAGAGGTGGAGGTCGGTCTTCTCGTGGTCGCCCCGGGGGCGAGGAGAGATACGGTGGAGGGCGAGGCACGGTTCTATGCACTTCGTGACGGGCGTGATGCGGTTGCCTCCGATCGCTGTGATTACGGGTATCATTTATGTCTGTCATAGAGATGCCTGCGTTCTATTTGATCCGGGGTCCACATATTCTTACGTGTCCTCTTATTTTGCACATCATTTGGGTGTGACTCGTAGTAGTCTTGATTTACTGTTCATGTATCCACCCCAGTGGGTAATACGATTATTGTGGATCATGTCTATAGATCATGTGTTATATCTATTGGGGGTCTGGAGGCAGAGTTGTTATTGTTGGGGATGGTGGACTTTGATGTTATATTGGGTATGGAGTGGTTGTCTCCGTATCATGCGATATTGGACTGTCATGCTAAGACAATTACGTTGGCCATTCCTGGTATTTCTCGGATTGAGTGGCGGGGTTCGACCGATTTCGTCCCTAGCCGTGTTATTTCGTTCTTAAAGGCTCAGAGAAAATGGTTGAAAAAGGGTGTTTATCGTACTTAGCTTTTGTGAGAGATGTGGGAGGTGAGTCTCCTAGCATTGATTACGTACCTGTTGTGAGGGACTTCCCGGATGTATTCCCCTCGGACTACCGGGCATGCCGCCGGATAGGGATATTGATTTTGGCATTGACTTGGTGCGGGCACTCGGCCCATATCCATTCCTCCTTATCGGATGGCACCGACTGAGTTGAAAGAACGAAAGAACAACTTCAGGAGCTTACGGATAAGGGTTTCATCCGCCCTAGTGTGTCTCAGTGGGGTGCGCCGGTATTATTTGTTAAAAGGAAAGATGGTTCCATGCGAATGTGTATTGATTATAGGAAATTGAACAAAGTGACAGTGAAGAACAAGTACCCTCTACCGCGCATAGATGATTTGTTTGATCAGTTACGGGGTGCGAGGGTGTTTTCTAAGATCGATCTTCGTTCAGGCTATCATCAGTTGAAGATCAGGGACTCGGATATTATGAAGACTGCATTCAGGACCCGATATGGTCATTATGAGTTTCTTGTGATGTCGTTTGGGTTGACCAACGCCCCAGCAGCATTTATGCATCTGATGAACAGTGTGTTCAGGCCTTATTTGGATTCATTTGTGATTGTGTTCATTGATGACATTCTAGTCTACTCCCGTAGTCGGGAGGAGCATGCTCAGCATTTGAGTATTGTGTTACAGAGATTGAGAGAGAAGAAGCTATATGCTAAATTCTCCAAGTGCGAGTTTTGGCTCGAGTCCGTAGCATTTCTGGGACATGTGGTGTCTCGTGATGGTATTCAGGTTGATCAGAAAAAGATAGAGGCGGTGCAGAGTTGGCCTAGACCGTCCTCAGCTACAGAGATCGGGAGTTTTCTTGGCTTGGCGGGGTATTATCGCCGGTTTGTTCGGGGATTTTCATCCATTGCTTCTTCGTTGACTAAATTGACCCAGAAGGGTGCACCATTCATGTGGTCGGATGAGTGCGAGGAGAGCTTTCGAAAGCTCAAGACAACTTTGACCATAGCTCCAGTGTTAGTATTGCCATCAGCTTCAGGTTCGTATACCGTTTATTGTGATGCCTCGAGAGTGGGGATAGGTTGTGTGTTGATGCAGGAAGGTAAGGTAATTGCTTATGCTTCTCGGCAGTTGAAGCCACATGAGAAGAACTATCCTGTTCATGACTTGGAGCTAGCCGCCATTGTTCATGCATTGAAGATTTGGAGGCACTATTTGTACGACGTGTCTTGTGAGGTGTATACTGACCATCGTAGTCTCCAGCACTTGTTCAAACAGAAAGACCTTAATTTGAGAGAGCGGAGATGGCTAGAGTTGCTGAAGGATTATGACATTACTATATTATATCATCCGGGGAAGGCCAATGTGGTGGCCGATGCTTTGAGCCGGAAGGCGGTCAGTATGGGGAGCTTGGCATATATTCCAGCCGAGGAGAGGCCATTTGCTTATGATGTTCAGGGTGCTAGCCAATCGGCTAGTGAGGTTAGATATTTCGGAGCCCGGCAGGGTATTGGCTTGTGTTGTATCTCGGTCATCTCTATATGATCGTATTCGTGAGCGCCAGTATGATGATCCACATTTGGCTGTCCTTAGGGACAGAGTTCAGCATGATGATGCTAGAGATGTCACCATTGATAGTGACGGTGTATTGAGGATGCGGGGCCGGATATGTGTGCCCAATGTTGATAGCCTTCGTGAGTTGATTCTGGAGGAGGCCCATAGCTCGCGGTATTCTATCCATCCAGGAGCCGCTAAGATGTATCAAGATTTGAAACGGCACTATTGGTGGAGAAAGATGAAAATGGACATTGTCAGACATGTAGCACGGTGCCTCAACTGTCAGCAGGTCAAATATGAGCATCAGAGGCCCGGTGGCATGTTTCAGCAAATTGATATTCACGAGTGGAAATGGGAGAGGATCACTATGGACTTTATTAGTGGACTCCCTCGGACAACGAGGAAGTTTGATTCAGTTTGGGTGATTGTGGATAGGCTGACCAAGTCAGCACACTTCATTCCTGTGTGTACTACCTACAAATCAGAGCGGTTGGCAGCGATCTTTATTTGAGAGATTGTTTGGTTGCATGGGGTCCCAGTGTCTATCATATCCGACAGGGGTACTCGGTTCACTTCTCGGTTTTGGAGAGCATTTCAGCGAGAGATGGGTACACGGGTTGAGTTGAGTACAGCATTTCACCCCCAGACAGACGGACAGTCTGAGCGCACTATTCGGATCTTGGAGGATATGTTGCGAGCTTGTGTGATTGATTTTGGTGGTTCGTGGGATGAGTTCCTACCACTTGCTGAGTTTGCCTACAACAACAGTTATCAGTCGAGTATTCAGATGGCCCCGTATGAGGCATTGTATGGCAGGCGGTGTAGATCCCCCGTGGGATGGTTTGAGCATGGTGAGGTTAGATTGATAGGGACTGAGTTAGTCCAGGATGCTCTGGATAGAGCAAAGTTGATCCAGGAGAGGCTTCGTACAGCACAGTCTCGTCAGAAGAGTTATGCGGACCGTAGAGTTCGAGAGTTGTCTTTCATGGTTGGTGACAGAGTATTGTTGAAGATTTCACCTATGAAGGGTGTCATGAGGTTTGGGAAGAAAGGAAAGTTGAGTCCCGGGTACATTGGTCCTTTTGAGATACTTAGGAGAGTTGGAGAGGTGGCATATGAGTTGGCCTTGCCGCCCAGCTTATCCAGCGTTCATCCAGTATTCCATGTGTCTATGCTCGGAAGTACATTGGAGATCCGTCTCATGTATTAGATTTCAGCACCATTCAGCTTGATGGTGATCTATCCTATGATGTGGAGCCTATTGCTATTTTGGGTTGTCAGGTGAGAAAATTGAGGTCTAAGGAGATTGCATCAGTTAAGGTTCGGTGGAGAGGTCGACCCGTGGAGGAGGCCACTTGGGAGGTCGAGCGGGAGATGCGGAGCAGATATCCTCACTTGTTTGAGACTTCAGGTATGTTTCTTGACCCGCTCGAGGACGAGCGTTTGCTTAAGAGGGGAGAATGTGACGACCCGGCCCGTCGTCACGGGAATTACCACCCCGTTATGTTGAAATTTTATGTTTTATGCTTTTATATCAGTGTTAAAGTCTATCGGGTGAGTTAGGGGTGAATTGGATTGAAAATGAGGCATATAGCCTTTGTGAAGGAAACTTGAATAAGGAAAGTCAATCCGGAGTTGACTATTTGGTTAGAGGGCTCGAAATCGGATTCTGATGATTCGGTTAGTTTCGGGAGGTGATTTGTGACTTAGGGGAGCAATCGGAATTTAATTTGGAGACCCGGTGTAGAAATAGGCTTGAATTGGCTAAGGTTGAATTTTGGCGAAATCCGAACGATAGGTGAGATTTTGATCCGGGAGTCGGAATGGAATTCCGACAGTTGCAGTAGCTCCGTTAGGTGATTTTGGATGTGCCTGCAAAATTTCAGGTCATTCGGACGTCGTTTGGTCGGGTTTTTGATTAAATGTGTAATTTGAAATGTTTTAAGGAATTTAGGCTTGAATTCGATGCGAATTATGGGTTTTGATGTTGTTAGACGTGTTTTGAGGATTTGAGCAAGTTCGAATAAGGTATTAAGATGTGTTGGTATGTTTGGATGAGGTCCGGGGGCCTCGGGGTGTTTTCGGATGGTTAAACGGGAGAAAATTGTGGAAAAAAATTGCAGGTTGGGATCCTGCTTCTGTTGTTTCCGCTCCTGCGGAATTTTGGACGCAGGAGCGAGTCCGCAGAAGCGGACGAGGTGCGCAGGAGCGGCTGGTTACGCAGAAGCGGAAGTCATTCCGCTGAAGCGGCATCGCTGGTGCGAGCCAGTGATCGCAAAAGCGAAGGGGAGAAAAAGGGGCATGGTCCGCAGAAGCGGACATTTGACCGCTTGGGCGAGACCGCAGAAGCGGACAATGGTTCGCAGAGGCGGATGTTTCCGCAGAAGCGGAAGCTTCTTCGCAGAAGCGGGCCCGCTTAAGCGGCCCTTCGCTCGCAGAAGCGGAAATGGCCGGCTAGGCCTGGAACCGCTGAAGCGACCCTTTGGTCGCGGATACGGGTGCATAGGAGCGGAAAATATTCCGCAGAAGCGAAAATCGCTGTAAGTAAGTGTATCAGAAGTTAGAAAAATTTCAGAACATTTCACACATTTTGGGTCTCGGCTTTAGAGGCGATTTGGGCGCTTTTGAAGAGAAATTCAAGGGAAATCATCAGGTAATCATCTATGGACTTACACTATGATTTGTATTGATAATATTATGCAATTATATCATGAAAATGGAGGAATTTGGGGTAAATTATGGAGGATTTAGCCCTAGGCTTGAACTTTAGAAAATCAAGGTTTTGAATGGGCAAATGGAGTCCGAATTTGGTAAAATTGATATGCTTAGACTCGTATTGAGATGAGGGTTCCGAATATGTGACTTTCGTGATTTTTCGATAAGCGTACCGAAAGTCGGGTTTTGACAACTTTGGGAATTTTGATGTAAATTGAGTTGTATTGATTGGGTGTCGTCTCATTGGCCTAATTTGTTGTGTTTCTACTGTATTTGATTAGATTCTACGCGTGCGGAGCTTGATTCTCGTGGCAAGGGCATTGCGGGGTAGTCGTCGCGTCGTATTGAGGTGAGTAATAGATGTGGGTGATGACCAGCGGGTTCGAAACCCCGGTATACCACTTTGTGACGCTGTATAGCGGCGAGACACGCACACTCTTGAGAGTGCGGGGTCGATCATGAACTGGAGACTATATATTAGTCCGACCTGTTGATATTGTATTATTGGCTATTCTCGAGCCGTCGAACCTCCTTCTCGGATGGTTGCATATATATATATTGTGATAATGGCCACTCTTGAGCCGAGGAACCCCCTTCTTGGGCGGTTGAGTATACATGTGGGCCGTGAGCCAGTTATTGGATCCCGCGAGGATCGTTATCATTGTCTTATCATATAGACATGCTAGTTTACTACTAGTCCGCAGCTATTTTTGTTATTATGCTAATTCCAATCTCTGGAACTTGATATTACTGTTTTCCAGCTGAAAAATGATAAAAGAGTTTTCAAAAACTACTTTTGAGCCTGCGAGGCTGTATCTGCATATTAGCTGACTAGTAGTGGATCGGGCTGCGCGCCGGATATATGTTGGATCGGACTGCACGCCGCGAGAATATCTCTATGAGATGTGCTTGGGCTGTAGGAGCCCCTCTGGAGTCTGAACCCCCACAGTGAGCACGGGTACCCAAAATTGGAGTCGGGCTACGCGCCGTAGCGGTCATATCATGCATTGCATTGCATTTAGCTACATCTGCTAGCTGTTATGCTATTTATTGGTATTTGTTGGTACGGGTACAGTGAAGATTAATTCTATGACAGGGTAGCTGATTGTAGCTTTACATAGTGCTTTATTGCGGATTTCTTATCTGTACTGTCTTACCCTTGTTTATTACCACTGAGTCTGGCGGTACTCATTTTACTCCTGCACCTTGTGTGCAGATCCAGGTACCTCTCAGCAGTGATCCAGTAGCTGTGCGAGGCGACATCTGTGGGATATACGAGGTAGCTGCAGAGTCCGCAGGACCCGATATTCCTTCCTACTGTCTTTTGATTTTGTATTGACATTTCTTTCCGCACTTGGTATTTTGTAAACCTTTATACACTCATGTTCAGTAGAGGCTCATGACTCTTGACCCTTGGTCAATGGGAGTTGATGTATTATGGGACTTGGTTCCCCGTTTTCGTTACATGTATGTCTTTTATTTCGTCAAATACTATGCCTAAATGGGTTAAAGAGAGCTTCTTGCTCCGTGGTTGATATGGATTGGTCAGGCTGGCTTAGCAATGTGCTGGGCGCCATCACGACCAGATTTGGGGTCGTGACACATTTCTCTTGAAATATCGTCTATGGGGTTTTGGGTTTTGAAAGAATAGTGAAAAGAGGGTCTTAATTTGTTTAAGTATAAAATAGCACAGGTGCGGATATGGGAATTGCGAACTTTTTCGCAATTGCGAACATGACAGTCCTGGCTTCAGACTTCGCATTTGCGAAGTCTTTGTCGCATTTCCGACCCCCGTCCAAAATGGCCTGACTTCGCATTTGCGAAGTATTTGTCGCATTTGCGACCCTCGTTCAAATGGCATGACTTCACATATGCGAATTTTTTGGCGCATTTGCGACCCCCATTCAAATGGCCTAAGTTTCGCATTTGTGAGACTTGACATCGCATTTGCTATCCCTTCCTAGGCCGCCCAGCTTTGCATTTGCGATTGTTTCTTCGCATTTGCGAAGATATCAGCTGGGGAAAATACCAGCTGTGATTTATTTCAAAAATTACTCTCACAACCTATCCAATTTTCACCCGAGCCCTCGGAGATCTAAATCAAACATGCACACAACCTCAAAAATATACCACGAACTTGCTTGCGCGATCAAATCGCCAATATAACATCATTTTCATATAATCAAGCCTCAAATTCATGATTTCTTCTTTTAAACTTCATAAACTTTCAAACATGGAACTCATCGTTCAAAACACGTCAAAAGCGTCCAATTTCTGTCAAACTTTGCAGGAAGTGCTTAAACAATATATAAGACTTGTACCGGGCGTCGGAACCAAAATACGAGCCTGATACCATGGTCTTTTAATCAATTTTTATTTTTATTTTCCTTAATAATTTTAGAAAAATACTTTAACAAAAAAATTCATATCTCGGGCCCTGGGCCTCGGAATTCAACTCCGGGCACATGCCCGAGTCCCATATTTTTCTACGGACCTCCCAGGATCGTCCGAACTCGGGTCCGGGTCTGTTTACCAAAAATATTGACCGAAGTCAACTATATTAATATTAATATCAAAATTTTTCAAATATTTCATAGACTTCACATATTCTAACAAAAAAAAATTTCCGGCTATGCGCCCAGACTACGCACGTAAATCGAGGCAATATAAAATAAGATTTTCAAGGCCTTGAAAGTACGGAATAGATGAGGAAAATAGGTGATGACACTTTGGGTCGTCACACAGAACAAGGCAATCAATTACAAGATTGACTCAACAGGCACGCGATTGACTCTTCAATTACGGAATTCCAACATTTACACAGTTGTTACAAGTCTTCCAAAAGTAATTGATAGATAGAGTAAATACTCATAATAGGCCTATAATTCAAGGAGAATAGTTACTTAGATTTAGCCCTATAAATAGATATACTTTTACCACCACTAGGGAAATCTAATTTTCTTCTCTACAATTTTATACATTATAATTTATAGCATATTGCTCCCAAGTTAGCCATAGTTCGGCCCTTCAAGCTCTGTTCGGCTCATTATCGTTTCAAGGTTCATTCAACAAGAATTATTTCTTCTTTATTTTATTTTTATTATATTATTTGTCATTAAATTTATTTTTCACTTTTCTATCATGTTGCATTAACAAAAATTTATATCTTTCGGATTGAATCAGTTGCTTGTGGACCGTCATATAAAATTATTGCTTTGACCTTGAAAATTATTTGGGTTAAACATGGTTATAAAAGTTTCTTATTAAGGGTAGAATTATAAGTTTAAGCTATATTATTTCCAAATTTAGAAATGGGTCATTCTTTTTTAAACAGATCAAAAAGGAAATAGGTTCACATAAACTGGAATGAAGAGAGTATAATATATTTCATATATAACAACACTTCATTATAATAACCAAAAAATATCGAAACTAATAAGGTTGTTATAGAGATATTTGATTGTATATATCTAATAGCATTCGCACAACTTAATATCCATCTTGAGACGAAAATATCCCAACCCTTCAACAGCGCATCAGTACCAAACGTTACAATACCTCTAGCCATGAAAAAATCTCCTGTCCCTCCAACAATAGAAAGATCCCTAGATTTCTCCCCTATAATATCTGCCCCCATAATACTTAACGTACCATTTATCAGTGGCGGAGCCAGAACCTTTACTAAGGGTGTTTAAAAAATTTTTTTTATAGCTAGTGGGAATTAAACTCATGATCTTTATATAAATTTTGAACACCCTTGACCACTAAACTATATTTTTGGATAGTCTTAAGGGTGTTCAAAACTTAATATATAGAGGTAAAAAATAAATTTTACCTTATATATACAGTGTAATTTTTCGGCTAAGGGTGTTCGGGTGAACACCCTTGCGCCCCCTAAATCCGCCACTGCCATTTATACTCACTAGAATTAAAGTCCAAATTAAGTATAATCAAACCATGCATTATACCTAGTCTTCATGTCATATAAATAAAATCCCTGAGCCCGCGCCACAGGGGGTTGAGACTAAATTCTGATCTACTGTTATTGGATCGTCGAAAACAACTAACATACCAAAGTTGAAATCGCTTAACACGTTTGGAGGGTTTGAGACATTTGCAGAAGTCTCATTTACGGCATTTGTAACGTTGAAGATGATATCATGATAATAAAGAACAAGTTGTTTTCAAGGTTTTTAGGATTTTAGGGTTTTAAGTTGGCTATGAGAAACATGAGGGAGAAAGTATAATGAAAAGGATCATGAAATAAGAAGATTTTCCATATTTTTTTTAGTTGTTGAGAGGTTTAAGTGATTTTTTCAAGTTATGTTTGGGCAAAAGACTCAGTGATCAAAGAATATACCTTAATAGCTTAATACAAAATTTGGAGACATGTTATCTGCTTGTTTCAATAGTTGTACAGAGCTGAAGACAAAGTTAAGTTGCACGAATTCCATTAACCTTGTCCAGAAAGATTGACCATTCGACCTGTCTTATTTAGTGTTATTTCTTACTTGAAAATCTTGCAGATATAGACATATAGTAATAAATATGTACTCTTTTAACAAATAAGAGTTAAAAAAGTACGGCATAGCCAATTTTCTGACTGGTCATTCAAAAATAGTCGGTGTTTATCAAATTAATGAAAAATCGCCACTATT